>JAESUZ010001023.1:600000-854839 GCA_017311185.1 Proteles cristata cristata
AACTTTCATCAAGATGTCTTTGAAAGTAAAAATAAAAACCAATTCAAACCTTCTCAAAATGGTTTTCTCCCAATTGTTTCTGTAATTCTCTGCTTCTTTATTCTGTGCTGCTTTTTTTTCTCTTTTCAAAGATCTCCTTTAGGCTACCTTGGAGCATGCTTTATGGATCACTGATTCTGCTGATTGTTTTTTCTCACCAAGGTCTTAGTGGGACCCTTCTATCTCAGTCTCCAATTGTCACAGACTTTCATCTCACAAATTTTTTTCGTCTTACAATTTGTAATCCTAATAACTGTGTATAACTTAGGAACCTCAACTGGAGAGCCTAAATATGAGGGTTGGTTTGTTTTTATTTTTGTTTTTGTTCTTCCAAATTGTTTTCTGTATTATTAATTATGCTAGCTCTCTCCATATTATTATGTGTGAATAATACTAATATTTATTGAATATCTATTATGTTCCAAGCACTGTAATTTTTTTATTAATCTTATTTCATTTGATCTCTCCAACAACTCTAAGTTGAAGAGATTGCTATTATCCATTTCTTTATAGATGGGAAAATTCAGTATAGTGTTGTCCAAAGTCACAAGTTAGTAAACATCAGAAATGAGATTTGCATAAGAATCTGGGTTTAGACCATGATTTACCTCCCACTTCTCTTCACTGCTTAACTTTACTCTGTTAATTCTTCTATATTATTCTACCAAAACCATATAATTTAATGTTTTTCATAAGTTGATCTAGCAATGTGCTTACCCACCAATAGTTTAAATAAAGAAACAACACAATTCTTGAATCAAAATTCTGAAACTCAAATATATTTGTTAGAAAATTTGGTAAAATAGCTACTGAGAGAAGGAGATGAAAACAAATAGACTCAGTAAATATTCTGTATCCCTAAAACATGAATAATTTATATTTACATTATTTGGTAAATTCATGGTAAATTTCTAAAATAAAGTGTTATTTTAAATTATTTTTCAGAATTCTTAACAATTTCTTATAATTTAATTGTCTTTATCTTTTATCAAATAAGGGAGAAAAGCTGTGATTTATTTATATTATAACTAATCCTTTATTATTAATACTTTATGCTGTACCTGCAAAGTCACAAGAAAAAGTATTATCTCCCTGTTGGGATGAGTATTCATTTTGAAATACCTTTGAAAGAAGCTGATCCTAAACACAGAAAGAAACATGTTCACATTAATAGGTAGGGAGAGATGCTTCTCTTTTTACCTTATGCCAAGTCAGTGGAAGAAAGAAATAACCTATGACATCACAGAGCTCATACTCTAGTAGAGGAAGTTGAGAAATATTTAATTCACCATTGGTATCATAAAAACGGCTTCTCTGGATGGAGATATTGATGTTGAAGTTTTATCATGTGGATGATAGTGAGCAATACAGATTGAGATTAGAGAATGATTTGCTATGGAGAGAACATCTTGTACAAAGTCACAGGGATGAGAAAGCAGGTGGTTTATTTTGCTTAGGTAGTGAGTCTAGGGATGTGGTTGGTCAGGGTCGCTCCGAGGACTTTGCATTCTTTAATACCTTTATCTTAGGTGTAACAGGGAATAACGTCGTGATAAGACGACATCTGCTACACTGTATCCAATAGAATAATTTTTAAGTAGTGCTGTAAGAATTATCATTGCTTTGTCACATAATGCTTTATGTTTTAATATATTTAGTGATATAATTCTGGCTTCAGACACTACTATTCCTGTCAGCCTCACCAAAGTAATTCAACATGTTTTAGGTCCTTAAAATATAAGAAACATTTTGTGTGTATATGATATTAGATTTTGTACTAAGTCTCTAATTCTTCTGATTTTCCCTGCCCTGTGCTCATCAATTTTTGCATGGTTGACTGGGTTCTTCTCTGAATTGTCTTTTTAAAAAGTTGATGAACTAGGGATTTTTAAAATAATATATCTGAGATGTTTCATTTAATATTTTTTTGCTCTTTGAATGGAATGAACAAACTTAATCAGATTTTTAATGCTATTTTACTGCAACTCTAATAATGCTAAAATCTCAAATTAGGAGACATAAAGATCCCAAGAGATTAAGAACCTAGTGCAAAAATGGGGAAAAAAAGTGTATGTGCATGTTATATGTGTGGGTGTGGTTTGTGCATTTTTGTTAGTAGTAAATGTATTGCATTAGTCAACAAAGAAACAGGAAGAAACGTATACTATTTATGGTGCAGTAAAATCTAACCGTGGAAACCACATACATATATGCAGATCAGTAGAACTTTATATAAAAAATAACACATATTATATAATTTGGCCTATTAATTATATCTCCAGATGTAGTGTACTCTTCAGGTCTTTTTTCTTTCCCAGTAAGCATCTATAACTTAGACATATATTCAATTTGAAATTTATTTTATGGGATTTCCTGGGTTGTTCAGTAAGTTAAGCATCCAACTCTTGATTTCAGCACAGGTTATGATCTCACAGTTCGTGAGATAGAGCCCTGTATCGGACTCACATGTGGAGCCTATTTGGGATTCTCTCTTTCTCTCTCTCTGCCCCTCCCCTTCTCTCTCTCTCTCTCTCTCTCTCTCTCTCTCTCTTTCTCTCTCTGCTTCCCTCCCTCCTTCCCTCCTCCTCTCTCTCTCAATAAATAAAAACATAATTTAATTAATTAATGTAAAAAGAAGAAACTTATTTTATGATCAATATAAGCATAGCATTTCTTTTATTTAAACCCATCCACTTTGATCCTTTATCCAATATTTGAGAAGATGCACAACTTTCATTCTTACATGATTAGTGCTAGAAATAATTAGTGTTTCTGAGGAGTTCTTATTAATTCATAAAGCTGTAGAGCCTTCAGTACACTAACTTTTTATTGTTGTCTGAAATAAACAAGGGACATTTAAGCTTATCAAGGTATTTAGTGGTGAACACTGTTCTAGATACTCAGAGTGAAATGATGAATAATACCTGATCCTGGCTCTCAAGTTTCTTACATGCACAGGCAGAGTTTGGAAAAGTTCTATAGAGCTAAAGTCAGAACCACTTGAAAAATATTTGTTTCTTTACAAATAGTTTATTGTCAAGTTGGTTTCCATATAACACCCAGTGCTCATCCCCATAAGTGCCCTCCTCCATGTCCATCTTCCCCCTTCCCCCCGACACCCATCAGTCCTCAGTTTGTTCTCAGCATTCAAGAGTCTCTCATGGTTTGCCTCCCTCTCTCTCCCCAACTATTTTCCCCTTCTTCTCACCCGTGGTCCTCCATTAAATTCCTCTTAATCCTTCTATACATGCAAACATATGGTATTTGTCCTTCTCTGCCTGACTTATTTTGCTCAGCATAACACCCTCGAGTACCATCCTCGTTGCTACACATGGCCAGATTTCATTGTTTCTCATTGCCATGTAGTATTCCATGGTATAGATAAACCACACCTTCTTGATCCATTCATGCTGTAGGCCTGCTCCAGCAGGTCCAGGAGTCCCTGAAGGATGGACGGTGTCGGCGAGAGGGAGTGAGAGAGCCCCTAGATTCTTTCTGATCACCAGGCAGGCATCTCTGTTCTGACTGGGGCTCAACTTTGTTTTATCATTGAGTGTTTGGGGGACAGCACAGAAGTGGCATTTGCCTTAGACAATGGTTTCTGATAACAAACGTCTTTGATATGTAAGAATTTCCCAGAACATAGGTATGCAGAAGACTCATGCATAATGTTTACAATAGTGATTGAGGTAGGGGATTTAGATGCCTATCCTAGGAGAAGGAAGGGTTCTTAAGTGTAATAGAATTAAAATCCGGTGGATCATCTGGAAAAATGTGTCCAGTTTAGAAGGTTTTACATAAGAGAGTATAGAGATCTAAATCCCAAAATTTATTAATGTCATAACAAACTACATCTGTTCATTCTTGAGTAATTAATTCATTCCAAATTTTCCTGAAACATAATAAGTTCCCAAAATGTAAAGTCAAAATTGATTACTGAACTTTGATATTTGTGGCATATTTCTAAAAATTATATAGTAAAGGATAACCCCAGGACCAACACATACCTGCTCTGTAGGCTTAGATAAATTTGTTTTTAAAATTTCTATTTTTTATATAGGAAAATAAAATTAAACTATTGTGAAATTCATAAGAAAAAATATAAATGTAAGTGCATTAGATTTGTACACAAGATAGAAAATCAGTGGTAGTATATGTGTATTTGAGTTCATTTGCTTCACGGTTAAGGAGCCTCTTTACACACACACACACACGCACACACACACACACTTAATTTGACACAATACTGTTCTTTATTAAAATCAAAGATAAGTCAGCTAATTCGTTATATACCAAGCTTCAGTGGAAAGACTAAGAAAGTATGGTATTTAAGCATGGTTTTGCAAACACAGTCAATTTTTTACAAATGCCCTTGCTGTTTCTTCCACTGCTATACCCTGCAGACTGTGAATTTAAGAAATTTTATTTTTATTTGTATACTTTTGTAGTAGCTTCAATGTAACATGCAAAATAGCAGTCCTGCCTTTAGAAATTTTCTCTTAAAATTCCATTTCTGTTAAAATTTTGCAGATTAGCTGTTTTCTTCCCCCAATAAATAGGCACATAAATATAAAAGTACCAAAAGGGAAACACTACTTTGCTTTTATACTACCATCTGTTACACATCACATTCTATGTGTTGTGTTAACTGAGGCAAACTGTATACTGCTGAAATGAGCATTGTTTTCCATACTCTTTTGTGAAGCTTCACCCAACTCACTGATTTTACTCAATAAATAAGTGGAAAGGAATGTTTTATAAGTCATAAAATTGTATATATTTATCTATAGCTTCTCTGTGAGCTAAGATAACTTTAAATAAAAAGGCAAGCAATATGGGGAATTATTTTCTTTTTTTTAAAAGTTGTTTGTTTGTTTTTTGAGAGAGGGAGATAGAGCACAAGTAAGGGAGGGAAGAGAAAGGGGATAGAGGATCCTGAGCGGCCTGTGAGCTGACACCCCAAAGCTGAGCTTGAACTCATGAACCATTGGATCATGGCCTGAGCCAAAGTCAGACACTCAACTGACTGAGCCACCCAGGAGCCCCTGGAGGATTATTTTATTTCAAGATAGTGCTATATTAATAAAAATGTAAGACATTTACTTTGTGATTGTTTCAAGGAAAACAAAAGCAATTAAAATACTAAATGGATATTTATTTTGTCTTGATTATTATGGAATATCTATTTAATATTGGAAAACCTGAGAAATTACATTTGGTGAGTTTTTATTCAAGGGCGAATTAATATGTAATTTTGATCATTTTATATATATGCAAAATCTTTCTTAAAATTTTTTAAAAGTTTATTTAAATTTGAGAGAGAGCGTGAACAAAGTAGGGACAGAGAGAGAGACACAGAATCCAAAGCAGGCTCCAGGATCTGAGCTGTCGGCACAGAGCCTGATACGGGGGTTGAACTCACAAATTATTAGCTCATGACCTGAGCTGAAGTTGGACACTTAACTGACTGAGACACCCAAGTTCCCTATAAATGCAAAATCTTTAGTAATGTGGTGTGAAGGTCTCATATTTGAACACATAAATGTACATAACAATAGACATAAATAGCAAGTGAATTGTTTTGAAATAACTTTACATTTTATATAATTGATTAATGGAATTAATAGCATTTATAAGATCATGTGGGCAATGTTACAAAGTGATTTTATAAAAAGAAAAGTTACTTTGTCCTTGAGAATTGTATAATTTTTTGTAGAGTAGAATGCATGGTTAGAGGAAAGATTTACCAAACAAAACATAATCCAGTATGTCAAGAAAAAGAGCTTCTCAAAAAACTTCAGCTGTATTCAAAAAACAAAAAACAAACAAAACAAAACAAAAACTCAGAAAGAGCATAATGAATAGAAGTTTACTTCAGGATTTTTGTCGCACTTTTTTTTTTTTCACCTTTTTCTCATAGTGAATTCAGTCATGTTAAGAAATGAACTTGGGGCGCCTGGATGGCTCAGTCGGTTAAGCGTCCGCCGTCAACTCAGGTCATGATCTCACGGTTAGTGGGTTCAAGCCCTGCATCAGGTTCTGTGATGGTAGCTCAGAGCCTAGAACCTGTTTCAGATTCTATGTCTCCCTCTCTCTCTGCCTCTCCCCGGCTCACGTTCTGTCTCTCTTTGTCTCAAAAATAAATATGTAGTGTCATACTCTGGCTCTGCCACTTATTTGTAGGTGTCCTGAGGAAATCAACTAAATCTATGGTCCTTACACTTAACATTCCTTAGTGGATTAATCAAGGTTCTCAAAAATCAAACTGGCAGAATCAATTGGAATAGTAGATAGAAAAGTAGAGGGAGAGAGAGAAGTTGAGAGAGATTGATTTATTACAAGGTATTTCCTCACGTGATTATGGAGAATTTCCACAATCTGCCATTAATAAGCTGGAGACCCAGGAAAACTAGAGGTGTAGTTCAGAGTCCTGAGAACCAGAGAGCTGATGCTGTTGATTTTCATCTGAACCAAGGTCTGGAAAAGGAGAGCACTGAAGGGAAAATATCAATGTCATACCTCAAGCATTCAGGCAGATAGAATGAATCCTTTCTTTCTCCACCATTTTGTCTTAATCCATGTCCTCATTGGATTGGATAATGCCCACCCACAGTAGGGAGGGCAATCCTCTTGCCTCAGTCAAGATTCAAATGCATCCAGAAAAACCTTCAAGGATATACCCAGAAATAATGTTTAATCGGTAATCAGGTACCTGGGCTTCCTGCCATCCAGTCAAGTTCATACATAAACACACATAATGATTAGGAAGCCCATTGTAGTTCAAGTCCTCATTGCTGTAATCAATCATGTGGTTGTAACTAGTAATTGTAACTACCTTTTTTCATTACATATTCTGTGGCTTTGTTGGGGAGGAGGGATGTGGAGAGGGAGGAGTGTGTTTGACCTCAGCAAGTACATTAGCTAGTCATGATTCTTTTCCTGGGGGTATTGGCCCAAAGCTGTATTCCTCAATTGTATGAGTCATTAGTAGTCCTGCCTAGTTGGGGTCGTTGTAGTTTTCTATTGACCTTAATCACAGAGCATGGTAACACTGAGAGATACACTAAACCATATCCTGTATTCCAGACATACTTTTTCTTAACTCCATTGTGCAGTAAGAGTTTAATTTTGCCGCTGTTAGACAAGATCAGTCACCCCAGCCAGCACAGTAGCTATCTTCTTCACTGGATTATGAAGCATGAGTAGTCTAAATTGACTGGGCAGCAGTCTTAAGTACCAATTCAATAGAATCACTCCTCATTTGTAATGAAGAGCTCAGGTCTAGAAGAGGATAAGGTCATGGGAAAAGGAAACAAAAATAGGAATAATAAGTCGTGTAACTCCCATTCCCATCTTTTGATTCTGGTTATGAGACAAACAGCACCATGAATGCTGATTCAGAGCATATAGAACCTTCTGGAGAACCTTACCCTGACCCTGCGAGTTAATGCCATCTAGTTGGTGCTATAACTAAATGTTCAAAAGGCCATTCTACAAAAGCAGCTACTCCAGGATGGTGATCAATAATGATAAGTACAGTGGTTTCCATGAATATGGGTAGATATTCATGGAATTGCTGCAGATTTTGTTTGTTCTTCCTTTCTTTTTCTATTCTTTCTCTCTCTCTCTTTCTTTCTTTCTTTCTTTCTTGTGCTATGAAGTTAATTTCTTGATTAGAAACAATACCATGTGGAATAACTAGACAATGGGTAAAACGTCTGTTAAGTAAATGAATATGGATGTTAGTTTTGGCAGCAGCATTGTGGATTAAGAAAATAAATCTATATTCAGAGTAAATGTCTATTCCAGTAGAAAAAGTCTATCCTTTCCATGGTGGAAGTAGTCCAAAATAATCAACTTACCACCAGGTAGCTGACTGATCATTCAAGAGAACAATGTCATATCAAGGACTTAGTGTTAGCCTCTGCTGTTGATGGATTAGGCACTCAGAGGTAGCTATAGCCAAGTTGGCCTTGGTGAGTAGAAGAACATTTTGCTGAGCCTCTGCATAACCTTTATCTCTGCCACCATAGTCTTGCTTTTCATGAACACATTGGACGATGATAGGGATAGCTGGATAAAAAAAGTTAACTGGTATTCACAGAATGGGTCATCCTATTCATCTGAATATTAAAATCCTCCTCTGCTAAGGTTATTCTTTGGTGAGCACACACTGGGGCACAAATATCTTCATATTTCTTACCTATTCAGAAAAGTCAATCCATATACTTCCTCATATCTTTACACCATTTTTCCTTTTTTTTTTATTTTTTTAATGTTTTATTTATTTCTAGGAGAGAGAGAGAGGGACAGCGTGAGCAGGGGAGGGTCAGAGAGAGAGGAAGTCACAGACTCTGAAACAGGCTCCAGGCTCTGAGCTGGCAGTCAGCAGAGAGCCCGACGCGGGGCTTGAACCCACGAACCGCGAGATCGTGACCTAAGCGAAAGTCGGACGCTTAACCGACTAAGCCACCCAGGAGCCCCATTTACACCATTTTTCCATTCATGTTTCTAAGCCCCTGACCATCCAACCAAACCATTGGTTGGCCATAGCCCATCAATTAGTATATACTTGCATATCTGACCATTCATCTTTTTAAGGAAAGTAAACAGGTGCACTGCTCAAAGTTCTGCCACAAATAGGATTTCCCTTCACAACTGTCTTTTAAGGATCACCCAGAAAGAGTTTATACAATTTGATTTATCCACTTTCAGATAGTATCTGTAAATTGTGTAGAACCATTTGTAAACCAGATCTGAGTCTTCCTCTCTCAATTGATCATAGGAAGTTCCTCATGGGGCCATAATGCAGGCAGGGGGAGAAGGGAGTGTAACAAAGGGAGGTATCGTGGGCATTCATGCCACTTCATCTGTGCTCTCAGGGACTAGTAATTCCTGATCACATGTATACCATCTCCATTTAATGATGGAGTATTGCTGTGCACATCTAACTTTATGGCCTAGGGTTAAGTGGTTAGTTTCTACTAAGGCCCAAACAGGTCCAGAGCCCTTTCTAAAAGGATAGATTTACTGAGAATGTCATGGTTTTGTTTTAAAATCCTAGAGTCCTGCTCTGCAAGTCTCCTATGGGAGCCTGCCAGAAATTCCAAATATGATTCCTATTTGTCACTAACAGTTCAAGCACTATTGAATCTCCTGGATCATATGGCTTAAGGTACAGAGCAGCTTATTTAGAAGCTTGGACCTATTATAGCACCATTTCTTATTCTGGGTACCAATTGAAACTAACAGTTTTTTAAATCTTTCTGTAAATAAGCCAAAGTAACACACCCAAATGATGAATAGGTTTTCTGCAAAATTATGAGAGGCATACCAGGCACTGTGGCTGTTTTGTTTTTGGTTTTTAGTTTTAGTTGTAGGAGATGCCAGATCCCGCAAATTATCTTTCACCTTATATGGGATATCTTGACATGCCCCACACCAGTAGACCCCTAGAAATTTTGTTGAGATAGAGACCTGTGAATTTTGTCAGACTTATTCCCTATCCTCTGGCACACAAATATCTTACCAATAAGTACTACCACCAATACTGAATTAATAAATTGCTACTTCTTGTTCATTGGATTCAACCAACATAATGTAGTCAATGTAATGGACCAGTGTTATATCTTTTGAAAATAAAACATGATAAGGATTCTTATGAACTAAATTATGACATAGGGCTAGAGAGTTGGTATATTCTTGATGTAGGACAGTGTGGGTATATTATTGCCTTTGCCAGCTGAAAACAAACTGCATATGGTTGGTTTTATTGACAGAGAAAGAGGGAAAGAAACACATTTTATCTTCTAGATCAATAACTGAATACCAGATCCCAGGGAATATGTTAGTTTGCTCCAACCATGAAACTACATATGATATACCACCTGCAATTGAAGTCATCACCTAGTTAAATTTAGGATAATCTCTGGGGCACCTGAGTGGCTCAGTTGATTAAGCATCTGACTGTTATTTTCAGCTCAAGTCATGATCTCATACTTCATGAGATTGAGCCTCAAATTGGGCTCTGTACTGATAGAGTGGAGCCTGCTTAGGATTTCCTCTCTCTCACTCTCTCTGCCTCTCCCCTGTGCGCTCTCTCTCTCTCTCTCATAATAAGTAAATAAACTTAAAAAAATTAGGATAATCTATTGTCATTCTTCAGTCTTCCAGATCCATCTGTCTTCTGCACAGGCCAAATAGGGGAGTTGAATGGGAAAGTGGTGTGAATCATGACTCCTGCATCCTTCAAGACTTTGATAGTGGTACTAATCTCTGCAGTCCCTCCTCAATGTGCTATTACTTTTATTTTACTGTTTTCCTAGGTAAGGGAGTTCTAGTGTCTTCTATCTAGTCTTTCTCACTCCATAGCCCTCATTCCATACATCATTGAACCTATATGAGCCTTCCACTAGCTGTCAAGTATATCTTTTTTAATAATGCACTTGGAAACTGAGGAAATAACTACAGGGTGTGTTTGAAGTCTCACTGGGCCCACTATGAAATGAATCCAAACTAAAATTCCAACGATGATCTCACCTCCTCAAGACCCTATTCTGACTGCTGAACCAGTGATGTTTTAGTCTCTCAGAGTTAGTCATTTTAGAGCCAGTGTCAGTATAGGAGTCCCCAAGACATCTGAATTTTTTCCTTCTCTCCAGTACACAATTACCCTAGTAAAATACTGCAGGACCCCTTGGGAAAGACCAGGAGAAACACTGATAGTTTAAATTTCTGGCAGGGTATTAGGATCTTTACTTAGGGAAAATCCATTCTCTCATTCACTTAAAGGGTTCTGGTTCTATAAACTGACTCAAGTCTGGGAATTGATGGAGGGATTGTAACTGTCTTTTTATGATTCAAGCTAGACTATCATTCACTTAATCTAATGATTTTCTGTTTATACAAATTAAATAAAAATTCAGTTGGCTTTATACCTATTTTACTTCTAGGACCACCAAGATTAGTGAATGCTGCAGGTGTATATGATTCAGACTTTTCTGATTGGTATTTTAACTCTCCTACTAGGATAACCACTCCCAACTTTCTTCCAGTGGTTGAGTGCTGCCACTTGGCCTCTGCTACCCAGGAATAGAATTACTCCCATTGCATATGTTTCTCAGTTGAGTGACGAAAAGCAATTCAAAGAACTTCAAGACTGCTAGTGCTCCCATCACAAACTTATTTCTCACAGTACTGGTGGAAGCTGTTTTCTAGGCCCTCCCAATGTGGATGAGTAGGTCTTAAATGGCAAATCCACTCCAAAATCCCAATCTTCTTTAAGACTTTGAATTCCTTCTGCATTAAACCAAAGCAGGTTGGGCATTTCTTGTTTGCTCACCGTGGGCCACATTTTGGTCCATGTTTCAGGCAGCCAACCAATAAAACTGTGACAACCATTTCTAATTCCTTGAGCTGCAACATTAAATGCAGAATCTCTGCTTAGTGAGTCTTTATCTATACATTTGGCATGATTTAATTTTATCTGACTTTCACTGTTGTCCCACATTCTTAATATCCATTTCCACACTTATTTCTTGGATTTCTCTGTATACATTAGAAAGTGAAATAATTCTTTTGTAACATGATATGTCTGTGTATGGGTCATACTTTGTACCTCACAGGGGCCTGTGGCACTTGCATCTCCTTATAGGTCTAGAAGAAAAGAAGAGTGCTGGGGTGGATTCTGAGAAGAATCAGCATTGTATTGTATGGCTACTACCTCAAGGGAGGCTATCTGAGTTTCCTCAGGCAATGGGGATGGAGGGAGACACTGGAAATCAAGACTTCTCTTGATTTCTTGATGACGAGAAATCTCATCAGAATTTAGAGACTTCATGTCTCCAGTTTCATCATGGTCCATATGGCACCATCCTAATTTATTTTTTTATTTTTATTTTTTTATGTTTTTTAAAAATTTATTTATATGAGAGAGAGAGAGAGCGCGTGCGTGAGCAGGGGAGGGTCAGAGAGAGGGAGACACAGAATCTGAAGCAGGGTCCAGGCTCCGCGCTAGCTGTCAGCACAGAGCCTGGCACGGGGCCCAAACCCAAGAACCATGAGATCATGACCTGAGCTGATATTGGATGCCCAACCAACTGAGCCACCCAGGCACCCCCATCCTAATTTATTTATTTTTTTTTAAATTTTTTTTTAATGTTTTATTTATTTTTAGGAGAGAGAGAGAGAGACAGCATGAGCAGGGGAGGGTCAGAGAGAGAGGGAGTCACAGATTGAAACAGGCTCCAGGCTCTGAGCCGGCAGTCAGCACAGAGCCCGACGCGGGGCTCGAACCCACGAACCGCGAGATCATGACCTAAGCGAAAGTCGGACGCTTAACCGACTAAGCCACCCAGGCGCCCCACCCCCATCCTAATTTAAAAGGTACCCTCACCTTAAAAGTAAACACCCTGCCAAGATGAGACTTAAATTTGCATTGTAATTCACCCAACCACAGGATGAAATTCTGTATTTGATTTGTATTTAGGAAACTCAATCCTGAAGTTTCTGGAGATCAGGATCTCCCTCAGGGCGCACATAGAAGCATTCAGGTAATTTTTTATGCTACTTAACCTGGTTATTCAAACTCCTGAGCTCATTCTTGCTTCTTATAAGTGGTAGATTAGGAGTATCTAATATAGATATTTTGCATATCTCGGTGGCTAGTTTATACAGTGGACTGCTAGAACCCTCTTTAGTATTAGGAATAATCATTCTTATCTTTAAATCTAATCACATGAGCCAGTTTTAGAAACTTATTAAAATCAAGTCAAGAAACTCATCCTAAAATTTCAGTGCCCGTAGAAACACTGTAATTACCAAAATGTGTAGTAGTGTTTTCTAGAGAAGTAGAGCCACTGCACTTCATATATAAAAATAAAACTTGCAACATGATAGTTTTAAAAGTTGGCTACTATTTCTTGAAACACTTCTTGAACACAAATGAATTCACATGAATGAACTGCTTTGATTCACACACCTAACTGCAGAAATGACTTTGAAGTCTAAAAGGTCATGCAGATTCTGCATTGTTTGCCAGAACTTTGAGCCATCAGGAAAGATGTTCCACTACTCCAGTACTCCCATTCTGAAGATTACATGTAAACTCTCTGTCAATAATTCCAGCTAATCCCAGATTTCTATCCAATTTTGTAAAGATCTCAAACATAACAATAAATAAATTATCTCTAATTGAATATTCCAGGACCATTTCACCAAATCTCATACAAATCAAGTTATCACCAGCCATTCCAGATAGGTCTTCTTAGTTTAGCTGCGAGATATGAAGGAGATCTGAGACATTCTTTCTGTGTCCTAAATCCCTGACTCACAAAATTCATAATGATTATAAAATGTTTTCTGTTTTATACGATTAATGTTGGAGTTGTTTTCTATGCAGCAATAGTAACTTGAATGAAATTTGTTACCTGGATGTGATATGGTCTATAACAAAAATCTAAAATGAAAAAAAAATCTAAAATGCATGATTTAGAGTTTGTGACCAGGTGGCAGGCAGAATGTGATGTTGTGGGTATTTGTTTTTAATTAAATATAATTGACATATATTAGTTTCAGGTGTATAACATAATGTTTCAATATCTGTATGTATTGGAAGATGATACCACCATAAGTCTAAGTAACATCACATAGGAACCTTTTTTTCTTACAGTGAGAACTTTAAAATCTCTCTTAACAACTTTCAAACATATAATGCAGTATTATTATCTGTAGTCACCACACTGTACATTACATCCCTAAGACTTATTTATTTTATCTCAAAGTTTGTACCTATTGGCCATCATCCATTTAGCCCACCATCTACCTCCCACCTCTTTTTTTTCGATTTCACATATAAATGATGTGGTATTTGTCTTTCTCTGTCTGACTTACTTCCCTTAGCATAATATCCTCAAGATCCATCCATATTGTGGCAAATAGCAAGATTACTTTCTTTTTATGTCTGAATAATACTATATTGCATATTTTTACCACAACTTCTTTATCCACTTATTCATCAGTGGACACTTATGTTCCTTCTGTGTCTTGGCTATTGTAAAGAATGCTGCATAAACATGGAAGTAGATAAATCTTTTGGAACTAGTGTTTTCACTTCCCTTGGATAAATAACCAGAAGTGGAAATTCTAGATCATATGGTACTTTGAGGAACCACCATACTGTTTCCCATAATGGATACACCAATTTCCATTCCGACGAACAGTGTACAATGATTCTCTTTTCTCCATATTCCATGAACACTTGTTTTCCTTGTTTGTTTATTTGTTTGTTTTGTAAAGCCATATTAACAGGTATGAAGTGATATGTCATTGTGGGTTTAATTTGCATTTCCCTGTGATTAATGATGTTAAACGTCTGCCGTGTACCTGTTGGCCATCTGTATATCTTCTTTGGAAAAATGTCTGTTCAGATCCTCTGCCAATTTGTTAATCAGATTGTTTGTTTTGCTGTTGAGTTTTGTATCAGTTCTTTTTATATTTTGGATATGAACCCCTTATCAGATACATGATTTGTAAATATTTTATTCCATTCAGTAGGTTGTCTTTTTATTTTGCTTATGGCTTTTTTTACTGTGTAGAAGCTTTTTAGTTTGATATAAGCCCACTTATTTATTTTGCTTTTGTGGTCTTTGCTTTTGGTGTCAAATCCAAAAAAAAAAACAAAAAAAAATCATTGTTAAGACCAATGTCAAAGGGGCTTACTTCCTTGGTTTTCTCCCAGGAGTTTTATGATTTGGGGTTTTACACCCAAGTCTTTAATCCATTTTGAGTTAGTTTTTGTGTATGATGTAAGATAGTGGTCTAGTTTCATTATTTTTTTTTTTGTATGTTGCTATCTAGTTTTCCCCACACCATTTATTGAACAGACTATCCTTTCTCCATTGTATATTTTTGCTTCTTTTGTGATAAATTAATTGATCCATATATGTATTAGTTTATTCCTGGGCTTTCCATTCTGTTCCATTGATCTGTGTCTGTCTTTATGTAAGTATGTTACTATTTTGATTATTACAGCTTTGTAATATAGTTGAAATCAGAAAGCATGATGCCACTAATTTTGTTCTCCTTTCTCAAGATTACTTTGGCTATACAAGGTAAAGTGTGGTACAGTTTTCAAAACACTGTTAAAGGAAAAAAAAACAAGCTGGTGTCTCCTAGAAAGTTTAGATCGGGAAAAAAACGTTCTTAAGAGTATGTTTCACAGCTGTTTTCAAACACTAGGATTTCTAAGAATCTTATAGTTGTAGTCTCTTGGTAACTCAGACAGAGCTAAGGTAAAGAAGAGTTAATTTCAAGATTTCTGGATGTGGCTTTTGTTAAATGGATTGAATGACAAATAGTTTCATAAGAAATTCAGTTTTTAAAAATTATAGCTACTTGGACTATAGGCACAAAGCACAACATGAAAACATTCCAGTAGACTCTCAAACTTGAGTGGGCAAAAAGGAGGCTAAGAAAAGTATTCAATTACAGACACTGGCCTATTTATTATAGAAAAGGAAAGATGACTAAGAAGGTAGAACTAAGAAACCAGAAAATAGAATTTAAAGCAAACAGGACTGGAACCTAACCAAGAAACAGGACAAATCTGTTTGACTTGATGGAGGATTTTCTAGGTCTGGTGACTTTTGTGTGCCTTCCCTCTTTCTATTTTGAGTAGGTGTGGCTATTGTTGTTAAACAATGCCTTTTCTTCAATTTTATGTTGATTACAAAGAGAAGCTAAGTGTCTCTTCAATTCATTGGTTTTTGGATTAATAGAGATTATACCTGGAAAGTAAACTCTGAGGAGGCTCTTACACATTCTGACCTAATTGAGATAAAGATATTCTCAACCACAAACCTGAGCTAATGTCATAAAAAGATTAGACTCTGGGGGATCCCTGGAAGGAGGAGTTTATTTTACATGTAGGAGACATGTAATTAAATTGTGGGCAGAGAGCAGATTTACAAGCTTTAAAAATGACTAAACATTCTGTGATACATTTTCCACTGAGAGACTGAACTATATTTCTTTGCCTTAAGTTGGGGTTGATCTTATGACTACTTTGACAAATAGGTTATAGTAGAGGTGATGTTATATGACTCTTAAGGCTAGATCATAAAACATCGTATAGTTTCTATTTTGTTTGCTATAAAACTGAGCTGAGTACCACCCCCACTGTAGAGAGGCTGTTATGCTAGGGAGTCTATGTTTACATCTCTGAACATCAGACCCAGCTGAGCCAAACACTTCACTGTATCAAGACATCAGACACATAAATTTTTAAAAAGCCTTCTTTGAGGTAGATCTTCCAGCATCAGTTCTGCCACCCTCAAATCACTAATGTCATCCCACTCTACATTATAACATAAGAAGGTAACTGATGGGCCTCTTCAGGGTTTATCAGTACTCCTCTAGGCGGTGTTTATATACTAGATGTATGCTTTGATGTATAAATTAGAGCCAATTACTCCACTCATCACAGCATTTCTGTTTTGTTGTTGTTGTTTTCACCTTAACCTGTGTGTCATAAAGACTTGAGACTGGCCAAGTTGCTATCTCAAAAGCAATCTCTGGTGAAATGTGTTCCTTTTACTAATATTGGATCATCAATACCAACATAGACCATAGTATCTTGGTAAGAAGAGAAACATTTAAAGAATGCATTTAGGAATAATAATAATAATAGACTGTTCTTGTACTCTTATACCTGTATCCTCAGTACATATTTCTTGACATGGGAGGAATAAGATCATATATAAGTTACTGATATATAGCATATCCCACATTCTGCTGGAAAGTATTAGAACATCCCAATGTGCTGTCACATTGCTCATGCTATTATTTGCTTTTCAAAAACCATACCAGAATTCTACAGTAAAAACAAATAGCTTCTACTAATAAGGTAAATGTTAGAAAGCATGTTTCATGAATAGTAGCTTTCTAATGTGATGTGATGTGAATTACTTTTCAGATGCAATGATATATAATCATAGAAATCTTTAATAAATGTCCATATTATAATAATAGAAAAGGAATGAGAATGAGAAAAGCAAGTAAAATCATAAAAATAATTGTTTACCATGTGAAAGGCATATGACTGACCACTCTAACATGTGGGAGCCTAATGTTAGGGACTAGCTTCTAGAAAACTGTGCAATACCTGTTTAAGCAAAGGCAAGGATAACTATAGTGAGAATGTCTCCTATTGTTGAGTTCATTTGCAGCTGGAAGTTTTCTCACACTTAGAGTCTTTGTTACTGTATAGGGAAAGAAGAAGGAAAAATGTTTCTGAGAAGCATTAACTCCATGGTGAGTTGCAGTTCAAGCTTAAATCACTAAGGTCTTGTATACAAGCTATAAATTATATACTAAAAAGTATTGATTTGAGTCTACCAGAAGTATATCCAAATGATTACTTGAAGACAAAATCTTTTTTTATTTTATTTTATTTTTTATAGTTTATTGTCAAGTTGGTTTCCATATAACACCCAGTGCTCATCCCCATAAGTGCCCCTCTCCGTGCCCATCTCCCCTCCCCCCCACACCCATCAGTCCTCGGTTTTTGTCAGCATTCAAGAGTCTCTCATGGTTTTCCTCTCCCCCTTTCTCCTACTATTTCCCCCCTTCATCTCCCCCATTGTCCTCCATTAAGTTCCTCCAAATCCTCCTATACGTGCAAGCATATGATATTTGTCCTTCTCTGCCTGACTTATTTCGCTCAGCATAACACCCTCAAGGTCCATCCATGTTGCTACACATGGCCAGATTTCATTCTTTCTCATTGCCATGTAGTATTCCATGGTATAGATAAACCACATCTTCTTGATCCATTCGTCTGTTGATGGACACTTAGGCTCTTTCCATGTTTTAGCTATTGTGGAGAGTGCTGCTATGAACATTGGGGTACATGTGCTCCTATGCATCAGCATTTCTATATCCCTTGGGTAAATTCCTAGCAGTGCTATTGCTGGGTCATAGGGGAGTTCTATTGTTAGTTTCCTGAGGAACCTCCACACTGTTTTCCAGAGAGGCTGTACCAGTTTACATTCCCACCAACAGTGTAAGAGGGTGCCTGTTTCTCCACATCCTCGCCAGCATCTAGAGTTCTCTGATTGGCTCATTTTAGCCACTCTGACTGGCGTGAGGTGGTATCTCAGTGTGGTTTTGGTTTGTATTTCCCTAATGAGCAGGGATGCTGAGCATCGTTTCGTATGTCTGTTGGCCATCTGGATGTCCTCTTTGGAGAAGTGTCTGTTCATATCTTCTGCGCATTTCTTCACTGGGTTGTTTGTATTTCGGGTGTGGAGTTTGGGGAGTTCCTTATAGATTCTGGATATCAACCCTTTATTTGATATGTCATTTGCAACTATCTTTTCCCATTCCGTTGGTTGCCTATTAGTTTTATTGATGGTTTCCTTGGCTGTGCAGAAGCTTTTAATCTTGATGAGGTCCTAATCATTTATTTTTGCTCTTGATTCCCTTGCGTTGGGGGATGTGTCAAGTAAGAGGTTGCTTCGGTGGAGGTCAAAGAGGTTGTTTCCTGCTTTCTCCTCTAGGGTGTTGATGGTTTCCTGTCTCACATTCAGGTCCTTTATCCATTTTGAGTTTATTTTTGTGCATGGTGTGAGAAATTGATCTGGTTTCATTCTTCTGCGTGTTGCTGTCCAGTTCTCCCAACACCGTCTGTTAAAGAGGCTGTCTTTTTTTCCATTGTATATTCTTTCCTAGTTTGTCAAATATCAGTTGGCTGTATACTTTTGGGTGCACTTCGGAGTTCTCAATTCTGTTCCATTGGTCTATGTGTCTGTTTTTGTGCCAATACCATACTGTCTTGATGATGACAGCTTTGTAGTAGAGGTTAAAGTCTGGGATGGTAATACCTTCCGTTTTGGTTTTATTTTTCAGTATTACTTTGGCTATTTGGTGTATTTGTGGTTCCATATAAGTTTTAGGGTAGTTTGCTCTAGCTTTGAGAAGTATGCTGGTGCAATTTTGATTGGAATTGCATTGAATGTGTAGATTGCTTTGGGTAGTAATGACATTTTAACTATATTCTTCCTATCCATGAGCATGGGATGTTTTTCCATTTATTTGTGTCTTCTTCAATTTCCTTCATAAGTTTTCTATAGTTTCCATCATACACATCTTTTGTATCCTTGGTTAGGTTTATTCCTAGGTATTTTATGGTTTTTTGTGCAACTGTCAATGGGATCAGTTTGTTGATTTCTCTTTCTGTTGCTTCATTGTTGGTGTATAAAAATGCAACTGATTACTGTACATTGATTTTGTACCCTGCACTTTTGATGAATTCTTGGATCAGTTCCAGTAGGCTTCTGGTGGAGTCTGTCGGGTTTTCTATGTAAAGTATCATGTCGTCTCAAAAAGTGAAAGTTTGACTTCTTCTTTGCCAATTCTGATGCCTTTGATTTCCTTTTGTTGTCTGATGGTTGATGCTAGGATTTCCAGCACTATGTTAAACAGCAGTGGTGAGAGTAGGCATCCCTGTCGTGTTCCAGATCTCAGGGGGAAAACTCTCAGTTTTTCCCCATTGACGATGATGTTCGCTGAAGGCTTCTCATAGATGGCTTTGATGATGTTTAAGTAGGTTCCTTCTATCCTGACTTTCTCGAGAGTCTTTATTAAGAAGGGATGCTGTATTTTGTCAAATGCTTTTTCTGCATCTATCGACAGGATCATATGGTTTTTATCTTTTCTTTTATTGATGTGATGTATCACATTGATTGATTTGTGAATGTTGAACCAGTCCTGTAACCCAGGAATGAATCCCACTTGATCTTGATGGATAATTCTTTTTATGTGCTGTTGAATTGGATTTGCAAGTATCTTGTTGAGAATTTTTGCATCCGTATTCATAAGGATATTGGCCTGTAGTTCTCTTTTTTTTGCTGAGTCTGTCTGGCTTGGGAATCAGAGTGATGCTGGCTTCATAAAATGAATCTGGGAGTTTTCCTTCGATTTCTATTTTTTGGAATAGCTTGAGAAGAATTGATATTAATTCTGTTTTAAATGTCTGGTAGACATTTCCCCAGGGAAACCATTAGGTCCAGGGCTCTTATTTGTTGGGAGATTTTTGATAACTGATTCGATTTACTCACTTGTTATGGGTCTGTTCAGATTTTCTACCTCTTCCCGTGTGAATTTTAGTAGTGGGTGTGCATTTAGGAATTCGTCCATTTCTTCTAAGTTGTCCAATTTGTTGGCATATAGTTTTTCATAGTGTTCCCTGATAATTGCCTGTATTTCTGAAGTGTTGGTTGTAATAATTTCATTTTCATTCATGATTTTGTCTATCTGGGTGCTCTCTCTTTTCTTTTTGAAAAGCGTGGCTAGAGGTTTGTCAATTTTGTTTATTTTTTCAAAAAACCAAGTCTTTGTTTCATTGATCTGTTCAATTATTTCTTTGGTCTCTTTGTTGTTTATTTCTTCTCTGATATTTACAATTTCTCTTCTTCTACTGGGTTTAGGGCGTTCTTGTTGCTCTGCCTCTATTGCTTTAGGTGAGCTGTTAGATTTTGGATTTGCGCTTTTTCTAGTTTCTTGAAATAGGCTGGAGTGCAATGTACTTTCCTCTTAGGACTGCCTTTGCCGCTTCCCATAGATTTTGGATTGTTGTGTTTTCATTTCGTTTGTTTTCATATATTTTTTACTTTCATCTCTAATTGCCTGATTGGCCCATTCATTCTTTAGTAGGGTGGTCTTTAACCTCCATGTTTCTGGGGGTTTTCCAGGCTTCGTCCTGTGATTGATTTCAAGTTTCAAAGCATTATGATCTGAGAGTGTGCATGGTATGATCTCGATTCTTTTATATTTATTGAGGGCTGCTTTATGTCCCAGTATGTGATCTATCTTGGAGAATGTGCCATGTGCACTTGAGGAGAAATTATATTCCCTGGCCTAAGGATGTTGAGTTCTAAATATAGCTGTGAGATCCATCTGGTCCAAAGTGTCTTTCAAGTCCATTATTTCTTTAGTGATTTTCTGTCTGGTTGACCTATCCATTGCTGTAAGTGGAGTATTGAAGTCCCCTGCTATTAGCACATTCTTATCTATGAGCCTGTTTCTCTCTGTGATTAATTGTTTTATATATTTAGGAGCTCCCATATTCGGTGCAGAGACATTTATGATTGTGAGTTCTTCCTGATGGATAGATCCTGTAACTATTATGTAATGCCCTTCTTCATCTCTTTTGATTGTCTTTAATTTAAAGTCCAGTTTGTCTGATATAAGTATAGCTACTCCGGCTTTCTTTTGATTTCCAGTAGCATGATATATATTTCTCCATCCCCTTACTTTTAACCTGAAGGTATTTTCCAGTCTAAAATGAGTTTCTTGTAGACAGCATATAGATGGATTTTGTTTTTTTATCCATTCTGCTACCCTATGTCTTTTGATTGGAGCATTCAGCCCATTTACATTCAGTGTTATTATTGAAATATGTGTGTTTAGAGTCTTTGTGTCCTTTGTGGAGTTCATGCTTGTGGTGGTGTCTCTGGCATCTTTGTCCTTTGCAACCTTTCCTTCAGAGCGTCCCCCTCAGGATTTCTTGTAGGACTGGCTTAGTGCTGACAAATTCTCTCAATTCTGCTTATTTGTAAAGATTTTTATCTCTCCTTCTATTTTGAATGTCAGGCTTGCTGGGTAGAGGATTCTTGACTACATATTTTTGCTGTTCATCACACTGAAGATCTCCTGCCATTCCTTTCTGGCCTGCCACGTTTCAGTAGATAGGTCTGTCACCACTCTGATAGGTTTGCCTTTGTATGTTAGGGCCCTTTTCTCCCTAGCTGCTTTCAAAATTTTCTCTTTGTGCTTATATTTTGCAAGTTTTACTATGATATGCCTTGCAGAAGTTCGATTCAGATCACATGAGGGGCGTCCTCTGAGCTTCTTATATTTCAACGTTTACTTCTTTTCCCAAGTTGGGGAAGTTCTCTGCTATAATTTGTTCCAGGACTCCTTCAGCACCTTTCCCCCCTCTTCCTCTTCTGGGATTCCTATGATATGGATATTGTTGCATTTGACTGTGTCAATGAGCTCTCGAACTCTTCTTTCCTGTTCCTGGATCAGTTTGTCTCTTTTTTTGTCAGCTTCTTTTTTTTCTATAATGGTGTCTTCTAAATCACTTATTCTCCTTTCTGCCTCTTCAATCCGTGCATTGGAGGCCTCTAATTTATTATATAGCTCATTTATCGCTTTTTTAAATTCTTCATGTCTATTTATATTCTCCATTTTGTCTGTAACCATAGTTTCTTTGATGTCCCCTATGTTTTTTCAAGCCCAACTATTAATTTTACCATTATTATTCTAAAATCTTGTTCAGTTATGCTGCTGATATCTGTTTTGAGCAGTTCGTAAGCTGTCAATTCTTCTGGGAGTGTTCTTTGGGGGAGAGCTTTTTCGTTTCGTCATTTTAGTTAGTTTTCTGGCTCTGTTAGAGTTTAAGACTTGTTATGCTCTCTGCACCTGTGTGCGCTGCTTTATCCAGGAAGACTCTCTGACTGTCCAGGGCCTATCCTTTCAGAGAGTGTTTTTTGAATGGCATCTCTTTGTCTTTCTTTTTGAGACCTTGGTTATTTTGTTTTCCTACTCTAGTGATATCTGGGCTTCTCCACCATGTGTACTTTGGATTGTTTCTTGAGGTAGCCCTGGAAAGGAAAACAGACTGACAAACACACAGGGAACAGGGGCACACAAACGCACAGACAAATCTGACTAAAATCCAAACCAAGAGGGACAGCGAAAAAGTTGAGGGAAAAGACAGAGGAGGGAGGACGAATAATAGAAAATCAAAGAATACATAAAAAGTTCAAAAGGAAGAAAAGAAAAAGAAAAAAGAAGAATACCAATGGACAAAGAACGGTTTATAGCATATTACTGGATTTCCCAGCTATAATTAAATAGCCGGATGTATGCAGTGCTGGTTGAAGAGCATAGAGACAGAGAGAGAAGACAGGGCCGGGAATGAGGCAAAGATTGGAAATAGAATGAACAGGCAGAAGGGATAAGAAGCTTTTTTCAAAGAGTTAAAAAGTGGAGCATGGTTGGTTAGGTGAGAGAAGGAAGCTGGTATTATCCAGAGAAACTATATAGTCTAATTACTCCTGAGAGAAAGAGATGAAAAGGTCGGGAGGTGTATATTTACATCTACAGAATGGACTAAATTTGATTGTTTAAGCACGCAGGTGACCAGAGGTAATCAGGTCAGTGTTCTGCTAAAAAAGAAAAAAAAAAGAAAAGAAGAAGAAGAAAGAAAAAAATAAACCCACCAAAACCAAAACCAAAAAAAGGGGGGGCGGGAAGGGAGGAGGGCAGCTCTCAAGCAGGGATGGGCGTGGTGTGATCCAATGAGTCAGGCGGGAGTTCTGCCTGGAGGTTGTAGGGAGGAGAGTGGTGGTGCTCCACCTTACTTTTATAGGCATGTAAACTTCCTGGGCCAGGGGCTCAGCCGAAGCTTGTTGGTTTTTCAACCCAGGCCAGTCCCAGCCTCCAAATCCGAGGCCAAGCACCCCTCTGAAATTGCCTCCGGTGGTTCCCTGGCTACCCCCTCAGGGCAATTCCAATCTTTCAGGCTAGCTCTGGGGGTGGAGCCAGAAGCCACTGCTCCCTTCTCCTCTGGGTGGGGTGGGGAGCCTGGGTGGGGCGGGGGCTTTGTCTGCCAGTGCTCTGAGCCCGCTGGAGTGAGGAAATCAAGTTCCCTTTATGTCTCGTCACCCAAAACACGAACTCGTGGTCACATCTGCCAGTTTTTAGTGCTTTGCCTTCCCTCTAGAGTTCCAGCCAGCTAGGAGCACGGACACCGGTGCCTCTGCGCGCCTCCTCCAGTGGTCCAAGCCCACCAGGAGGGCAATGGCTGCAGGCGCGCAACCTCTCCCAGCCAGCCAGGAGCCAGCACAAAGAAGCAAATCATGAGAGCAGCCCTTCCTGGGCGACTTGGAGCATGGGGGGGGGCCTGAAGCGCAGGTATTTTGTGCGCAAAGATTTTCTACACCCCGAGTGGAGGTTTTTCCCCAGAGTGGAGGTTTTTCTGTTTCGGACTCTCTTTTTCCCCTCTCACTCCCCACAAAGGGGGGTGGCCCGTCTCTCCAGTCTCCAAACCAGGCCCGATTTTTACTTCCCCAGTTCGCACTCACGTTAGAAGTCTTTCTCAGTGAAATCAGCGTCCTTTTTCTCCCAATCTTTTGGGTTTGGTACGTTTTCCTATGGCTTCAGATCTTTTCTGTGTGGTGCATGGGCGCGAGTGCAGGTAAGGAGCTCCCTACTTCTCCGCTATCTTGCCCTTCCTCTGTCACTTGAAGACAAAATCTTTATCCCAACCTTCAAAAGTATTTTAAACATCATACTTGAAAAGGATATGTAAAATATATCAAGCACAGGGAGAAAAAAAGAACAATGGGAGAGAAATACTAGAGGGAAGACAGAACAGAGATACATAGTGTATTATACTATAGACTAATAGAGTGTATTAGAAGATGGGAATTATTGGTTACAAAAAAACAAAAAACTACATTTACCAAGTTTGAAAAACTAAAATAAAAATCAAAGCTGTGTACAGGATCCAATGACATTTTAGAAATACAACAATGAAAATTAAAAACTAAACACAAGAGAGTTTTAATACCCCATTTGACCAGTTAGGGAACAAATTAGTGAATTGGAAAACAGATCAGAACCATTATCCAGGAGGCAATAACAAGAAAGATAAATAGAAAAGATAGAAAAGAAGTTAAAGGATGTGGAGTAAAGTATAAGGTCATGATTGAAGCCAGTTAATAGCGCCATGCTTAAAATAATGCTGAAAGGAAACAACTAATGAGCTAGAAGTCAATAATGATCAAAAACATCTTTTACAGCTAAATATAATGAAGTCAGATAAACAAGAATAGAGAGTTTGAAAATAGCAAACTCTTATTGAAATAAATTAATGAAAAATAAACATTAGCAAAATAATTCTAGGTGAAAAATAAAAAGCAAGAATGAATGCAATATGATAAATATGTATGTAATTGTAAAATAATACTGACCATTTAAAGAAAAAACTATAATGTCTAGTGGTATTAAAAAGAATAAGACAATATGTGCAGCAACAATATTATATATATGAGAAGTAGATGTAGCTAGTCTTGTCTATCTGAAAGGAAAATAAAATGTATTGATTAACTTTATACTTTGATGAACTAACTATACCTGTTGTAATTTCTTGAGTTATCACTAAATTAATAAGGAGAAAATGAATTGTCTTTTCTATAATTAAATAATTCTAAAAGAAACAAGAACTGAATGTAAAGGAAAGATACGCAGGCAGAACAAACAGAAAAGGACAGATGTAGATGTTAATTTTAACCTGTTTGTAGAGTCTACATATTAACTAACCGGATAAATTTAACAGAAAAAATATCTAGCCAGATAAAAAACAAAATGCATTTTTATTTTTTTTTAATTTTCTAATGTTTATTCCTTTTTTGAGAGAGAGAGAGGAATGGAGGGGGAAAGGGCAGAGAGAGAGGGAGACACAAAATCTGAAGCAGGCTCTGGACTCTGAGCTGTCAGCATAGAGCCTGACACAGGGCTCGAACCCACGAACTACGAGATCATGACCTGAGCCAAAGTCGGATGCTTAACCAACTGAGCCACCCAGGTGCCTCCAACATGTATTTTTAAAAAATGGCAGAAACTATAAGGGTACAGAATTTTGAAACAAAAAAGAGAAAGTATGTGTAAAGAAACAATAATAGCATGTAATAAAAATGGAGTTTTGTGTAAAATAGAGAATGAAAAACAGAGAAAGGAAGGGGTACAAGGAGGAGGAAATAGAGAACATTAGGTTTTTGTTGTTGTTGTTTATTTAAGCAATCTCTATACCCTACATGGCGCTCAAACTTATGGGCCCTGGATTAAGAATTTTGTGCTCTTCCAAATGAGTCAGCCAGGTACACCCTGAAAAGAGAGAAATCTAAAGAGTAAGAGACAAATCCTCAATCATATTGGGAGATTTTAATTAATTTCTTCTGGAAATTGACAGAAGACAAAAATAATTAGGATATAAAAGATTTGCACAACACAAATTAAAAATTGATTTAGCATACATATATAGAAAAATGCATCCAGTAATGATAGAATAGCTATTCCTTTTATGCATACATAAAACATTTACAAAAATTGATCAAATATGCTCAATAAGGTCTTTGTAAAAATTAATAATACTAAAAAAACTTCATGAGCATAAAAATGAGAGTGAATGTACAAATTAACAAATATTAGCAATGAGAAAAGGATATCACAACAGATGGTGAAGACATGAAAAATCAATTGTAGGATATCATGAAAACTTTTATGCCAAAGTGTTTGACTATTTAAATTAAATAGACAAATACCTAGAAAAACAATTTATATAACCAACTCATGAATAACTGAAATGAATACTTCCCTAATCTTTGCATCATTTAAATAATCAGTAACCAAATTTTCCACAAATAACGCTTAAAACTAGAAAACTTCAACTAGAATCGAAGGCATTTATGGGGAAAAAGGCATTTATGGGGAAAAAACATGATTCCAAAATTACCAAACTTTTCTAGATAATATTAAGAGGTGTATCTAAGGGTAGATTTTACTGCAGTATCACACAGATATGCAAACTGTTAGATAACACTGTTTATTCCTTTCTAAACTTATATAGCTGTTCTGTGGATGAGCAGGGAATTACCACAAACTTGACCACTTAAAACAGTACCCATAGAAGAAGAGAAAATCAGAGGATGACACTACCTGACTTCAAGTCTTCCTATAAGCTAAAGTAATTAAGACATGGTTATATTAGAGAAAGAATAGCCTAAAAGGTAAATGGAACAGACAGACCAGAGAGATCACAAATAGGACAAAAACATATTTATCTGATCTTTGACAAAGAAACAAAGGCAATTAATTCAATAGAGAATGAATATTCTTTTCAGCAATCATCCTGGGGGGGGGAAATGAACAGCTACACACAAGAAATTTTATCTAGACACAACTGTCTAGACATTACCACATTCATAAAAATTAACTCAAAATGGAATATAGATCTAAATATAAAATACAAAACTATGAAACTTCTGAAAGATAACAATGGAGAAAATGTAGGTGATCTTGAATTCAGTCACAACTTTTTAGGTACAACACCAAAGGTGCAGTCCATTAAAGAGAAAATTGAAAGAAGAATTTCATTAAAATTAAATAGTTCTGCTCTAAGGAAGTTACTGTTAAGATAATGAAAAGAAAAGTCAGAGCCTGGGAGAAGAATATTTCTGAAGTATATACCTGATAAAGGACTTGTATCCAAATATATAAAACATTCTTTAAACTCAACAGTGTAAAAAAAAAAAAAAGACAAAAAGAAGACCAAATATCTGTGCAGACACCTTACCAAAGAAGATACACAGATTTCATATAAGCATATGAAAAGATATTCAATATCATATGCCATTAGGGAATTGCAAAGTAAAACAGCAAGTTACCTCTGCACATCTATTAGATTGGCTAAAATCCAAAACACAAGAGAACACCCAGGGCTGGCCAAGATGTGGATCAATAAGGATACTCATTCATTGCTGACGGGAATGTGAAATGCCATAGCCACTTCAGAAGGTAGTTTGGCAGTTTTTTACGAAGTAAATATCATCTTATTTTTTGATACAACAATTATATCCTACATATTTGCCCAGATGAGTTGAAAACTTATGTTCACACACACACATACACACAACCCTTACACATAAATATTTATAGCAGCTTTTCTTATAATTGTCAAAAAATTGGGAACTACCAAGATGTTCTTCAATAGGTAAATAGATTAAACTTCAGTATATCCATACAATGGAATATTATACAATGATAAAAAGAAATTTGCTTTCAAGCCACAAAAAGACATGAATAAAACTTAAATTCATATTGTTAATTGAAAGAAGCCACTGTGAAACTTACATGTTGTATGATTCCAACTAAATGACATTCTGGAAAAGACAAACTATAGAGATAGTAAAAAAAAAAAGTCTCTGGTTTCTAGGGGCTTGGGGGAGAGGGAGGGATAAATAAGTAGAACACAGGATTTTTAGAGCAGTGAAACTATAGTGTATGGTATTGTCATGGTGGATACATGACATTAGGCATTTGTCAAGACCTATAGAAATATACAACACAAAGGGTTAACCCTGAAGTAAACTATGGACTTTGGTTAATAGTAGTATATCAGGATTGGTTCATCAGTTGTAACAAATATACCATGCTAATAGGATATGTTAGAAACCATGCAGGAGGTCAAGAGGGAATGCTCTGTACTTGATATGGAATATTTTCATCAACCTAAAACTACTCTAAAATATAATGTCTATTAATTTTTAAAAACTACATTTGGTTTATCTGTGCATTAGAGGAAAACAATAGTGAATTAAAAAAAAAAAACACCCTCATCATTCTATAAGTCAGAATCTCAGGTTCTGCATATCTGGGCTCTTTGCTTAGGGTTTCTCCAGGCTGACATCAAGATTTTAGCCATTTGTGCTGTTATCTGGAGTTTGGGGTACTCTTCCAGAGTCATTCACATTGTTGACCAAAATTCAGTTCCTTATGGTTGAAAAACTGGAATTGTTATTTTCTGGCTGGTTGTCATCCAGAGGTTACTCTTAGGTTCTAAATGCCACCCATATTTCTTACCACAGCCAGCAGTGAAGAATAATCTTCACATCAAATCCTTGGTATGCTTTATATCTTTGTCTTTGAATGTTTTGAATCAGAAAGAGCCCGTTATATCCAGCCCTCCAAAAATAATCACTCTAACTGAAAGCGAGCTGCTTTAGAAAACTAATTATATCTGCAAATTCTCATTTGCCATAGAATATAACAAAAGCATGGAAGTGATATATCATCATACTTACAGATTCTTCCCACATTCAACAAGAGGGAATTATACATGAGTGATGGTCATTGGGTGATCATTAATAGAATTCTACACACATTACACATCACACACATAAGAGTCAAGGTGAGAGGTTTATGTCAGTAATGGCTCTCTGTCTAATCCACACACTCATTTAGATACTCGGGGTCACAGAGGTTCTGCCATATTCAATATGTGATTTCCCTGGACATCACTATCCTAAGCAACTAAAAAGAGAAAGAATATGAGAGATAACACACTGGCTAGAATTATGGCCCAGGTGTGGAAGTAGTACACACATTTTTATGTTCATTCTATTGGGGAAAGTTATATTGGGGATATATCAGTGACATATCCATTGATAAAACTTAGTAAAATTAGAAATACCATCTAGCTCTATATCCAGAATGAAGCAGCAGTATATTTAGATGGCTACTATCTTAGTCCATTTGGGATGCTATAAGAAAACACCAGAGGATGGGTAATTTATAAACATTAGAAATTTATTTCTCACAGTTCTGGAAGCTGTGAGAGCAAGGTTAGGGTCCCTCATAGTCAAGTAAGGGTCCTTTTCCCAGGCACAGACTTCTCATTGTATGCTCACATGGTCAAAGGGGCTACAGAGATCTCTGGAGCCTCTTTTCTAAAGCACTAACTGCATTTTTGAGAGTTCCAGCCTCATGACTTAAGTACTTCGTGAAGGCCCTATGTCCTAATGCCATCACAAAACTCTTCCAATGGCATATTTGCCAGAGATGGCCAAAACCATATATCCACTTCCATATGCTTTTCTGCAATATAACCTTGCCACTTTTTCATCAAGAAATTACACTTATTTCTTCAGCCCCTTCAATGTAGCAGATCCTGGGACTGCTTTAACAGATTAAGAAAAAAAAATGTCACCTTGCTAATTCTGGAGGTAGTCCTTAATCAAGTTTGCATCATTATGTATTTTGGAATACTGACTTTTGATATGCTTGCAGTTGGAACAAATGTGGCATTCTCTTTGAAGTCCAAGCCACACCAAGGGGCCATGTTTAGATATTCTGATGGAAAGCTACAGCTGAGCTCCCAACCGTCAAACAGCATCAACTGCCATGTCAGTGACTCTTCTTGATGACTCTAGTCCTACTTGCCACCTGACTATAATGGTTGAGAGGCTAATAAGCAAGACCACTTGATTTAAGACAACCCATAAACATACACAATGCAATACAATACAATGATACTATAATACGATACAATAATAAAGATCATTTTAATCTACTAAATTTTAGTGGTAGCTTAGTATGCAAGAATAGATCATTGGAACAGAAATTAGTTCCTAGAATTAGATACTATTAAAAAAATATACCCAAATAATGTGCCATTGGTATTAAGATCAGGCAGTGGGCAGAGATCTGAAGGCTTTGAGGAGACTAGAAGAAAAGTAAGTAATTTTTACTGCATGTTCATAGGAGAAACATATGAACCCAGTGTGATAAGTTGGCCGGGCTAAGGGGTCCAAAGATTAAATATTATTTCTGGGCATCTGTGAGTGAATTTCCAGGTAAGATTAACATTTGAATCAGTGGGCTCAGTAAAGTAGATTGTCCTCCCCAGAGTGGGTGGGCATCATCTAATTCATTTAGGGCCTGAATAGAACAACAACAACAACAAAGAATGCAGAGGAAGGAAGGGTTTTTTGCCCCTTTTTTTCCTGCCTGCCTGCTTGAGTTATATCCATCTTCTCTTGCTATTGGGTCAGGATTTATAATATAGGCTCCAATGGCTCTCAGGCCCTTGGACTGGGATTTACACCACTAGTGTTCTTAAATCTCTAGCTAGCAAATGACAGATCATGGGACTTTTCTACCTTTATAATCACATGAGCCAATTCTTCATAATAAATCTTTTCATAGTGGTGTATATTATATTGAGATCAACCTATCGTTATGAAGATCTCTCGATAGATTAGATAGATAGATAGATAGATAGATAGATAGATAGATAGATGATAGATAGACAGACATAAACATAGATCCTGTTGGTTCTGTTTCTCTGAAAAACCTTTACTAATTCACTCATTAGAAGCATCACAGAATTTTTGCTTGCAATAGCATGGAAAAAATATACATATATATTCAATAAATTGGTGCCTCTAAAAAGATGTGAAAACAGTAGCTCCATCTCTCATGATCTGCAATATAACGTTGCTACTTTTCTATCAAGATGTAGATTTTGTTTTCTATCTTGAATCTGAACAGACTTCTTGAATCGTTATATTGTATACCTGAAAACTGTAATTGGAATGATCTCATTCCAAATCAGAGCTATGTTCTCAAAAATATTTGTTTTCCTTTTGGCTTTTAATGGGGAGAGGGAATTATACAAATTATTTATACACATCTAGAGATTTCTGGGATTTGAATGATTTTTTTTAAGTTTATTTATTTTGAGAGAGGGAGAGAAAGTGCACATGCAGGTTAGGGACAGACAGAGAGAATCCCAAGCAGGCTCTGCATTGTCAGCGCGGAGGAGCCAGATGCAGGGCTCATACCCACAAACACTGAGATCATGATCTGAACCAAAATCAAGAGCCGAATGCTTAACTGAGTCACCTAAGGGCCCCTGAACCATTTTTATAGCTATGTTTAACATGTAATACAACTGCCTATTAAAATTGCTCAATATTACTTTGGTGATTACATAACTCCACCTCACCACTATGCTACATTCATACTAAGATCAAGAGCACATGGTAATTGCATAGTAATAAATTGGATTGAGCCCTAAAAGACCTTCTTAATTTCATCCGGCACAGAAGGAACAGCTTTTTAAACTGTGGAGTATATAGAGGGAAGTGGGAATTCAGAAGTATCCAAGTCTCATGAATATTTCAAGGTACCCTTACTCCATTTGTACTTCATGCATTCTTAAGCCCATTCTAGAACATGAACTGGAATCTCACTGTCTTTTACTCCACAAGGTTGAATCATTTACATTTCCCTGACCATCTGTTCTTAGTATATCCATTGTCTGATAACAATTTTTGTATCATTAGGATTGATTGCAAATAACAATAGTTATACTGCCTAGGTAGAAGCCAAAAGGATTTTTAAAAATTATGTGAATTATATCACAGACCTTAAAGGAAAAATAGCCATTTTTAAATAGGAAATGAACTAGGTAGCAGAATTTAATGCATAGTCTCCTTAGGATATCCCTGTATAAATGGATTTCTAATTTTTTTCCAGGCCTGTGTACTGTGTATTGCTAATTAAATTTAGGGGATAGAACATCTAGTTAGGCTGGCTTTGTGAGGTGTATGTAATTTGGTGTAAAGGAGGGTTATCTGGCAGCTTGATTAATGGTTCAACAAGGAATATATGCAATAAGAATATGGATGCTCTCAAACCAAGACAGAGGTACTATAAGAAGCAGAAAAAATGAATGCTGAATGGATAAAAACAAAAGTTCCCTACTACATAACCTAAAGATGGTATCATAAAGAGAACAGAATATCAGAAATAAAAAAACAAGTTTGTTAGACATAGATCTAATTACTAGATATGTGATATCAAGAGACTTCTCTTCTTTGAGACTCAGTGTTTTTTGTTTTTATTGTTTTTATTTTTAAAGTAATATGGTTAAAATAGTTCATCTATAAAAATGATTTGAGTCCTAAATTTCAATTTTTTTCATTCTTAATAAATCGCATCATGGTAACATGACTTGATCATTATCAGTTGCTTTTCAACCTTAGTAAATATATCTGGCCAGTATTATACAAAGATAAGTTTGAATATCAAACTACATACTCTAGTTACATATGAATGTGCTTACTCTGTTTGTGAAGTCACTGAGAAAAGAGCAAAAGTCAGTCTTAGGAAAGTATTTACGTAGTTGAAAGTATTTTCGATGACACTTATAAATTTACTTTTGGTGCTCTTCACCTCTTCAGGTTCTTGCTGTCCAGATACTGCTAGATTAAAAAAAAAAAAAGTTCCATATCTTTGCAAATAATTCTGGATTCTGCATTTTGTTTCAGTGATCATCTGTGTCTTCCTGATTTTTTTCCCTATTATCATACACACTGGCAAACTATGTGTCGTCAGCAAAATTGTGATTTGGATTTTGTTAAAACAATGTGCTCACATGATATTTGGAAGGTGGGAGAGAAAAGAGAAAGCATTATTCTCCTCTGGACTGAAAGGTAGTGTGTAGACTGATGACAGCCCTGAAGTTTGTAGTAGTTCCAGTGAAGCTCCTACAAATGGATAGTTCTGCTGTTTACATGCTGAAGGCAGTTAGTAAATCATTGATGATAGTTTATTGTGTTCTGCTACTTTTTAATTTTTCAAACACAAGATTTCCTAAACTAAAAATCTGTGCTCTTTAAAAAAATTTATAATAAATCTGAAGGTCTTTATCTAGGTTCAAAAATTAATGACAAAAGCTAGGGGAAAAGACCCTGGTATGTCTGTATCAGAGGCTGTCTTGAGGGTCAGGAAATCTTGATTCTTTTGATATGAGTAGATAAGACAAGATTTTTCTCCTTTTGCCAACACTAAATATTTGCCAAAAGTTTTTTTGGCTATTTCTTGACAGTCTCCTAATTTTGCTTTCAAAATATAATCCACCTATATACCCTTTAGGCTTTGAGCTAATGTTTAAATCAAAGACCCACTTTTCTCTCCAGAAAAGTTTATTTTTGTGACTTTATTACATCAATCCAGGAGGGAACATTTTAACCACTTTGCTCTGTAAACTTTTCAATTCTTCCTGAGCTTATGTGCCTGAACTTTGGGGTCGTTTGCTTCTCTTCCTCCTCCTCTGTCTCTACTTTCTGTAGAAATAGCTATCTTTACATTCAGTTTTCTTTGTATTTTACTGCTAACCTCAGGATAGCCTTAATAATAATCCATAGTTTGACCTTCAACTTCTCTCACATAAAATTCACAGAGGGAAGTATAGAACTATTCCTTTGTGAATTGTTAAAATGACTGATATTTTCACTTATAAGAGGACTCAGTCATCTATTAGATTTTAATCTGTTTTCACAATGTCTTAATCCCTATTTACAAATTGATTGTTTCATGAATAGAAATTATTATTGCTCATGGTTGAATAGAATAGGCTATATTTTTTTCTTAAGGAGAAAATATGTATTTTTTAATTTAGTCATGTAAATATTTGGATATTTTATACTATCATTTATTGTGGATGTTTTAGCAAATTTTATAACAAATTCACTTCTTAACTTTCCAAGACCATAATTCATGATTTGACTGCTTGATCTCAAGGAAAGGAAAAATTTCATAACTCTATCAAACAGATATTTATTAAAACATCATTTAAGACTCTGTGGAATATCAACAGATCCATATTATCCATATTCATAAAAGCTCTGGACATAAACATTTCTATTCCTTCAACATGGTCCCGGTGTGGTACATATGCCTATAGACTAACATAAGATTGGAATGTTAGCCATTCATTAAAAGATCTATCAACTCAGTCTTATTTTTGTGAACTCATGGAAATATAGATAAACTTAACATTTTAAACATCAAAGTTAATAATGACAGTAACAAAGTTAATAATAACAGTTATGATAAACTGTTATGTAATTATATGTCCTGTGTGTGTCTGTGTGTGGAGAAAGAGTCAGAGGTAGATCAAGCAAACTGTTTTGAATGAATTGAAAACTGAAAATAATTTAAAGCCTCAACTGGATAGAAATTCAAAGTCTAAAGATGTTGTAAATATAAAATCCTATTTAAGTATGAACATTGTGAAGAACCTAAAACAACTATTTTGAGATTGATTTTTATTTTCTTTTAGCTTAACCTGATTTTTGATGGTGTATAACATATATAACCACATTAAAATTCATTTTTATTATTCACATTATTTATTCACATTCTTTTTCAAGCATTCATTCATATAATTTATTCATATATCATTCATGCATATATGCAATCATGATTCTACTCTTCCTGTTGTCAAAAATGGGTGTCTTTTATTTTCTTCTTTATTCAGTGTGTTATAAGATTGTTTTTTTTAAATAAATGATTTTTTATTTTATTACAAATATTTCATTGTTAACTGTTCATGCATCAGTTTAATATATTGCTTATTTTATACATTTTAATGGATTTCTAGTAGAGTTAGATTCCAATCATATAGTAAAATTAATGGTCAGCTGTAAGTAGTTTGTGTTTGCTTGATTCCCATAATTTAGCCAGCCAGGCTACCTACAGTATATGATATATATTCACTATGGACTGTAGAAGAATATTTACAGAAATAATTGTAGCTGTAATACACTCCTTTTTTATATTAATATCTTACAAAATATCATTTATTTTTTAAGTTTTTTTTCTCTTATTGAACTAAATCCTTCAATTATTAGTAAAAATGAATAATTATAAAATATTATTATTGCTTTTTCTATTTCCTGGATTTATTTTGTTTTAAACTATTTATTCTGCCAGGGAAAGTACTTTCCCTTTCTTTCACATAAGGGATCCCTATTAGGTTATATTCATGTATGTTTGAATTAGACTTTGAAATGGTCCTGCACACTTTTGTTATTTCAAGATTAGATTAATTAGATTAAATAGATTAATACTGGCTTCTGGCCCAAGAGGAACCTACATAAACTTCACTTGGTACATAATGTTGCTGCCAGATTCTTTTTTGCAAAAGGCATCTGTATGAATATATTTTCATATTCCTTCCTGTTTCTTATCCAAATTATAGGTTATACAATATATTAATTATAAAATGACTCTTTTTCCCTGAAAGTTTTTAGTGATATTGGCTCACTGAGTGTTAGTAATTTTTTTTAAGTACTCTTAGGCAAACTTGTTAACCGCAAGGCTAAAATTAAGTTTATAATCATCTCATAATAAAACCTTGTAAAGGTGTTCTGCACCTGCATTTATAGAATAACTTCAATAAATGTGTGCTTTGATATTCCAGGTATACGTAAAGCTATGTCTCAATAAATAAGTTATGTTTCAATAAAGTTATATCTTACTTAACCATTTGTAAATAGGAAAAAAATAATTTAAAAATCTTGTTTCAAGATTATCACTGTTGCATTTACAAATTGCTTTCTAATTTATCAGAAGTCATGTTACAGGAAACTGACTACAATGTTATTATTATACATTGCAATATATGTTCCATATTTAAGTGTTATGTTTATTGCCAAAAAAGTAAATCAAACTATCTGATTTTCGTTTGGGAACTGATTCATTTCTGTGAGCAAACATGCTTCAGGTAAGCTCCATATCACAATATTACTCTTCAGAAAAAGTATGTGTATATATATATTAGCAGTTAGATATAAATATTAGTGGATACATATACACACACATACATACACAATAATACATACTAGAGGTTAGGGTTACAAACCAGGGGCCATATTTGGGGGCCATAATATCATTTATAATTTAAGAAAGTAGATATAAAGTTTACACAATTGCTATATAAATCAATATGTTATGTGGGTTGTGTAAATATGCACAATACAACATAAGGAAGAGGAAAGGTGAAGGTCTGTAAAAATTATATGCAGGACTCGTTGATTCTTAGAAAATGAGAAATTTTTATAGGCCATGACATCAGTGAGTGAAAGGTAATTCAGAATGAGTTAATAATGACATGCATAAAGATGCAGAGGAAGAAATATCTAGGAAATATGAAGTCATATGGTCTGACAGATATGTATATTTGGAGAAGGGAAATACCAAGTGGAAAGACAAAATAGATTTATTAAAAAATAGGAAAAATATTAAAAGCCCTTAAACACTTGATCAAAGAAATTAGGAGAAAGTTTGTGAGTAGGATGATGGTGTGATTAATATGAGGCTAAAAAGATTAAAGCAATGATCTCTCTAAGAACATTATCGTGTGTCATTACAAATAAGTAATGATGATGGCATGTGTTAGGACTCTTGGCCTATACATTTAAAAGTAAATACATTTATAAAAGCAAATAGCAATAGCCTATACATTTAGAGGTGCATATTCTTTGATAGACCCTAGTGTACATGTTAAGATTTACACAAACTTTTGGTTCATAATTACTATTAAAATTACTGTTACCCAATTTTTTTAGATGAGTGAACTGAGCATCAAGTAACTTAAGTAATATGCCCACCTTCACTTCCCTAAATAGATTACCAGTACTAGCAGTCATATTCAGGTCCTACTAATTTCTTAGTCCAAATGATGTCTTGAAACTATTCCTACCTAAATTATAAAAGATATATAATAAATTCTTGTACTTTTTCTAGAAAATTATTATTTTTCCTCTTTTAAAGTATCTTTGTTATTACAATTAAACAGACTTTATGTCATGTTACAATTTTTAAGTCCTACGGAAAGAATAAAAAACTCAGATTACTGCCTAAGGTCTGGGTACAACCCAAGATACTCAAAATTATTTATCAATTATTTTTTAATATATAAAATAAGTACTAAATTCATATTATTCTGTTTATTATGTGTCTTAAAGAGGCTTACAAACATACTGTATTTCTACCTTCATAGAGTAAGATTTTATAAAAATTACTCTCATTCATTAACATATATGTAAAATGTTTACATTAAGATTTGCTTTTTTAGAACCCAGACCTCTAGTTAAATTCTGTACATGAAAGGATTGTTCTACTTACCTTTTAAATAGCATCCACAAATATGTCACTGAATTGGGGGTAACGGTTCTACATAATTTATAGACTGAAGCTTGAGGATGTGTTGCAGTGTAAATCTTGCTCAGCAGGACTAATGAGATATTGACCGCTTCCTCCTTGCTACACAGTGCCTTTATTTTGTACCCTACACTGGTGATAATGCATAACAATTGGAGATTTTTATCCTTGACAAGGTGGAAATAGGCAAATGCTTAGAGACAAAACTCTGTGCTTGGTGGCCATATCAACCCAACATTTATATAACAAAAAATACTGCTGAAAAATAATTTGACAACACACTACATTTTAATACACACAATTGTTTCTAATAAATTATTAATGCATTTACTTACTAAAAATGTTGAATAATATTAACAAATTACTAAAATGCAAAAAACATTCTCAGTAATTTAATAATTACTCAGCTAATGTTAATTAATTTTATAACTCTTCATTTTTTAGTGAAGAACAAATTGCATTATATGGGAAACTATTTCTTGTATTTAAATTGTAGTGTAATTAAAGATGTTTTTAAACAAGGAATTTTATAATATCAGAATGTTTTTCTGTTCAATACTGGTAGCAATATTTTCAAGAGAATAGTTTACTCACATCTGAATAAAGTTTCATTAATTTATGTTTTACTGTAACATTTTCATTAATCTAGTTTTTTTAAATAAATACTTTTAAAACAGCTAAGAACTTCTGAATCAATTGTTTTTCATACCAACCACATTCACCCTAATCAAGATTTTGCTTAACCCTACAACCCAGAAATTTCACTAGTAGGTATTTCTCCAAAGAATACAAAAATGCTGATTCGAAGGGGCACATGCACCCCAATGTTTATAGCAGCATTATCAACAATAACCACATTATGGAAAGAGACAAATGTCCATCAACTGACGAATGAATAAAGAAGAGGTGGTGTGTATATATATACATATATATATACATATATATATACATATACATACCATATATATATGTATATATATACACAATAGAATGTTATTCAATGATCAAAAAGAATGAAATCTTGCCATTTGCAGCAAGGTAGATGGAACTAAAGGGTATTCTGCAAAACTAAATCAGAGAAAGAATCCCCCTTTCTCCACATCTTCACCAACACCTTTTGTTTCCTATGTTGTTAATATTAGCCTTTCTTACTGATGTGAGGTGATATCTCATTGTAGTTTTGATTTGTATTTCCCTGATGATAAATGAAGTTGAGCATCTTTTCCCGTATCTGTTGCCATCTGGATGTCTTCTTCGAAAAAAAAAATATCGATTCTTGTCCTCTGCCAATTTCTTAGCTGAATTATTTGTTTTTTGGGTGTTCAGTTTTATAAATTCTTTACACATTTTGTATACTAACCCTTTATCAAATATATCATTAGCAAATTATCTTCTATTCAGTAAGTTGCCTTTTAGTTTTGTTAGTTGTTTCCTTTGTTGTATAGAACTTTCTGTTTTGATGTAGTACCAATAGCTTGTTTTGCTTTTGTTTCCCTTGCCTCAAGAGACATATCTAATAAGAAGTTGCCACAACTGATGTCAAAGAATTTACTACCTGTGTTCTCCTCTAGAATTTTAATGATTTCCTATCTCACATTAAGTTCTATCATCCATTTTGAATTTATTTTTGTGTATGGTGTAAAAAAGTTTTCCAGTTTGCATTTTCTTCTTTTCTTATTTGTTTACTTATTTTGCATGTTTCCTGACACCGTTTGTTGCACACACTGTTTTTCCCCCCATTGGATATTCTTTCCTGCTTTATCAAAGATTAATTGACCATATAGTTGTGGGTTCATTTCTCAGTTTTCTATTCTGTCCTGTTGATCTATGTGTCTATTTTTCGTACCAGTACCATACGATTTTGATCACTATAGTTTTGTAGTATAACTTGAAGTTCAGAATTTTGATGCCTCTGCCTTTTCTTTTCTTTTCAAAATTACCTCATTTAGGATCTTTTGTGGTTCCATGCAAATGTTAGGATTGTTTGTTCCAGGTCTGTGAAAAATGCTGGTGGTATTTTGATAGAGAGTGCATGAAATGTGTAGATTACTTTGGGAAATATAGACATTTTCACAATATTTGTTCTTCCAGTCCATAAGCATGGAATATCTTTCCATTTCTTTGTGTCCTCTTCAATTTCCTTCATCAATGTTTTATAGTTTTTAGAGTAAAGATCTTTTATCTCCTTGGTTAGGTTTATTCTTCTGGGTATCCTAAGGGTTTTAGTGCATTTGTAAACGAGATTGATTCCTTGATTTCTCTTTTTTTCTGCTTCATTATTTGTGTCTATAAATACAACAAATTTTTGTATGTTAATTTTTTATCCAGCAACTTTACTGAATTCGTGTTTCAGTTCTTGCAATTTTTCTGTGGAGCCTTTTGGGTTTCCTATATAGAGTATCATGTCATCTGCAAATGATTAAATTTTGACTTCTCCCTTGCCTATTTTTTTTCTTTGTATTGTCTGAATGCCATGACTAGGACTTCCAATACTATGTTAAATGACAATGGTGAGAGTTAGCTTAATGTTTTGATGTGTTTCAATATGGAGCCATCTTATAGAGCTGAAGAGCTAGAGAGTAGAAACCCATATTATCAGAGCTGTCCTCTAGTCCCAGGATATAAAAGAGAAAACTAGGAAACTACTTAATTTTTCCAGCTGTTTTATGACATTGTTGAGAAAGAAGAGTTACATGAGGAATATTAGGGAAGAAAATCTTTTCTTTCCTTCCTGCCAAGAAACTTTGGCTACTCTTTGGAATACTTTTAAATACTCACCTCTTTGCCACTGCTCCAATATCACCACCTCAGTCATATTAAAATCTTTTTCTAATTAGTTGTCCCCCAGTACTCTCTCCTGCTTGCTTTCTTTTGACCAAGATGGCCTTCCCATTAACTTGTTTGACTGAATGTTAGATAGGTTTCTTCCTCATTCTAGGTAGGCCCCTGACCTCTCTTTTCTTATTTTCTTTAGAAAACTTATAATTATGAGTTCTCTCTGTGCCCCTTTGAGATATTTGTTAGTCTTTTTTTAAAAAAGGCTCTTGACAGTTTATAACCTAGGAATGCCTTTGTCACAGATATAAGAGACATCCCTTTGAAATGTAATATCAAAAGGATAGCAATACTATCTCTCATCTCTGTGAGGTAGATAGGACCATAATTTCCATGACACCCTATTCAATTAGCAAACACAAATGGCCTAATCACAGATAAAAAATCTTCAAACTCAGTTAATAACTCAGTGTATTGCACACATCCCTCTGATCAGCCCCCTTTCAAACATCTTCCATACTTTTCCACTATTTCATCTCAACTCTTAATAATTATCTCAACCTTTATTTCAGTAATATTGAGTTCAGATTACTTTTGGCCTTTATCCTCTATTGTAATAGCCTTGAAAAAAATTCGTCCTTGCCTGTTTAACTTTGTCCAGTCAATTTTTGCATACTCTTAACAAGACATGTCATTTACTTGTCTGCTTTCTGAACCTTTAACTTGAATGTAAATATTGTAGGTGGGACAAATTGTACTTCTAAACCATTATAAGTTTTCAGCTGAGACTTTTTAGACAGATTAACAAGAGAAAAATAGTTTGATAACATGGATCGCATATCATGTGGAAGACACCTCAATGTGGGGGAACTCAAAGTGGTGGCTTTGAACTCTAGTTTACATAGCACCTTCAACAAAGAGCAGTAACTTTGTAGAGAAAAAAGAAAAAGAAAAGCAGTTTTAGGGTCCCAAGGGTGGCAGAGTGTGTAAGGAAAATAGATGGGAGGTAAATAATGGAGTAAGTTGTTCTTTGTTTCTTTGTTTTTATTTTCTTTTGCACATTCCTCCGGTATCATCTTTTGTTGATATAAATCTGTCTGTAGCAAAAGAAGTATTTATTTCTGGGTTGAAGTAGAAAAGGACATGGGATGGCAGAGATAACTGAATTTGCTACTTCTTAATTGCCTTCAGCTCAAAATAATTTTTTTGTCAAAGAGACATGTAAAGGTGACATATTCTGGTTTTCATCAACACTCTGGTGGTGGTAATTTATGTTTGTCTCACTATGGTATCTTTACTTCCTAGAACAATGTCTAGCACAAAGTAGAAACTAAAAATAAATATTCATCGAATAAGTAAATCTTGTGGTTTTTTTTCACCATTATATATTATATTTCTTAGCATATAATTGATGTATAATAAATGCTGTCAAATACATATTTTTATAGATATTTATTAACACTGTTACTAAATAAAACGCAAAGGAAATCATGTATGCAAAGGCATTTAGGTGTTAACAGCATACCAGGGATGGAATAATTGCCATCATTTGATTGTAGTCAAAACATGGAATAAAAACAGAAAAGCATAAAGTATTTATGCTGACTAGATCAACAGTTACTGAACAAAATAACATCTTGAAAATGTGTAGTTGAGGTTTTTATCCTTTAGGTTTTGGGCAAGTGCTAAATGGGTATAAAGATAAAGGAGACCTCTGTTTAGTTTTGCACATGTGCATATACATGGGCCTGACTCCTCTAAGACTTCAAACCAACTCACGTCTTAACATTTCAGACCTTTTAAAAAAGTGAGCCTTGCGGGGCGCCTGGGTGGCTTAGTGGGTTAAGCGGCTGACTTTGGCTCAGGTCATGATCTCGCAGTTCATGAGTTTGGGCCCTGTGTCAGGCTCTGTGCTGACAGCTCAGAACCTGGAGCCTGCTTCAGATGCTGTGTCTCCTTCTCTCTCTGCCCTTTCCCTGATCATGCTTTGTCTGTCTCTCAAAAAATAAATAAACTTTAAAATAAAATAAAAATAAAGAAGTGAGCCTCATTTGTGTGTATCTCCTTCCACAGTAAATTGTTTAGATGCTTTTATGAGATTAGTCCCTACAAGTATATATACAAAGAAATACAAACATCATATTTTTTTTAATAAAAGACTCACATTTCTTTAAAAGTTCTTGAGGTGTAGCTATAGTTGTAGTTAATTAAAAGAAATATGACAGTTCTGGGTGCCTAGATGGCTCAGTCTGTTAAACATCTGACTCTTAGTCTTAGCTCAGATCATGATCTTGAAGTTCATGAGTTCGAGCCCAGTATTAGGCTCTGATGATGTGTGGAGACTGCTTGGGATTCTGTCTCTTTTCTGCCCCTCCCCTGCTTGTGTATTCTCTCTCTCTCTTTCTCTCAAAATAAATAGATAAACATTAAATAAGAAAAGAAATGACACTCCTATGTTTATAATCTCAAACGAGTATTTTGTGTAAATAACAACATTTTTCCATTAACACCATCCAAAACACAAATTTAAATATGAAAGAATCTTTATACTGGATTGAGAGTCAGCTGGTATATATTTTCTTATATAAAAATATCTTATGGGAAGTGCAGAGTCTTAGATTTAAGCATATATGTAACATTTTAATAAAACATGTTATAATTATGAAATTCCCTAGAAGATATTCAAAACAGAACAAGATTGCATTTTTAGTATTTACATAGAGCCAAATGCATTTTAAAAGGTAAATTTAAAGAATGTTAAAATGCATAATTTTTACCACGTTTTAAAAATAGTTTTGCTAATAAAAAATGTGATAACTAAGCTATATTCAAGGATAATATGTACAAGAAGGGCCAAACGATACAGAAAAAAAATAAAATCTGATTTAGCATCACATCTAAATAACTATAAAACAATCATTTTAATTTAAATGTAATCCAATCACAATATCACTCTGACTTATTTTAAATAATTTCTTGGGGCTCCTAGGTGGCTCAGTCGGTTAGGTGACCGACTTCTGCTCAGGTCATGATCTCGCGATTCATGGGTTCCAGCCCCCTGTCGGGCTTTGTGCTGATGGCTAGCTTGGATCCCAGAGCCTGCTTTGGATTCTGTATCTCCCTCTCTCTCTGACCCTCCCCTGCTCATTCTCTCTCTCTCTCTCTCTCTCTCTCTCTCTCTCTCTCTCTCTCTCTCAGAAATAAATAAAACATTAAAAATAGTAAGCAAATAATTCCCCAATATTTATTTACACAAGATTATACTATTGTTGACATTTTTAACAGCTTTAAAAAAAATTTTTTTTAATGTTTTATTTATTTCTAGGAGAGAGAGAGAGAGAGTGAGCAGGGGAGGGTCAGAGAGAGAGGGAGTCACAAACTCTGAAACAGGCTCCAGGCTCTGAGCTGGCAGTCAGCACAGAGCCTGACGCGGGGCTCGAACCCACGAACCACGAGATCATGACCTAGGCGAAAGTCGGACGCTTAACCGACTAAGCCACCCAGGCGCTCCTATAACAGTTTTAAGAAGCTTATTTATATTCCTCCCTCTAATGTTCCTAGAATGTATGACGATCCATAGTATATGATAAATGAATACAGAATATCTGGCCTGTGGCTCTCTTTCTGACCTTATCTCCTGTGTATTTAACCTCTTGCTCACTCAACAACAGCCATACTGACTTCTTGCTAATCCTTAAATATACCAAGGTTGTTGTACCTTTTCAGTTCGTAAGTCTTTACCTTGAAAGCTCTTCATCCCATTTATTCTTCACTTTACCATGTTGTCGGAGGCCGCGCCAGCTCCAACAGGTCCAGGGGTCCCTGAAGGATGGACGGTGTCGGCGAAAGAGAATGAGAGAGCCCCGATATCCTTTCTGATCACCAGGCAGGCATCTCTGTCCTGTCGGTTTTGGTGTCTTTATTTATAGGTCAAATGTTAACATGGCATCAGGAAATGGAATTTTTACAATGGATAGCTCTTTGTGATAAGGTGTTGATGGAAAATGTACAGAAACAGGTTTTACAGAAGTCTTCTTGCAGAACAGCCCCAATTATAGTGAGGTTGAGTAACTAAGAATATAACAAGGTGTTCACATTTTAATAACGCTAAGATTAAGTCACAGGTTTGTAGATACTCTTATCCATCCTCATCAGAGCTACCAGGGTAAGGGAAGGTGTTTATGGAATGTAGGCCTTAGGGAAGGGGCTGCTAAACACCATCAGTTAGCATAGGTGTATGTACTAACTTATCTTCTGCCCTTATCTGTTCCTTTTCTCTAAGTTAGGCTCTTTGTCTCCGGACAAGACTTGATTTTCCAGTTATACACTTTATTGCACCAGAGAGCCAACCATAGCTTTAAAGAGTTCAGCTTATTTCCCACTACATAGAATAGCCTCTATGAGTGCATTTACCTTTGTGTCTACTTTTATGATTTCTTAAATAGCTAGGGCATGAAAGACATTTTTGGTTAGTTGATTTACATGTTGAGCTGTATGAACATCCTGGACTAACGCAATGGTAGAAACAGGATTGTACGTGTAAAGATCAATCTTTTATGAGTAAGGGTCATTAGCCTGTTCATAGCTCAAGGGAAAGTATGGAGGAAAACAGGACCTTCTGGAGACACGATGTCTGTTCCCATAATCAAAAGAACAAGTTCCCACAATAAGTTCCTTCACAAGGTGCAATCATCATATCAGGGCCGAAATAAGGGGACAAGTCACTCCCGATATTGATCAACAAGGTACACTAGGGGTCAGTGCTCAAGCAGAAATATTTGAGTGGGGTTGTATATGGGTCATCATCTGATTGGCAAGAGACCATGCAAACTTGCTTTAACCTCACCAGGAGTTTTCTCGACTAGTGGGCTCAGAATCGCTCCCAACACCATGTCTTTGCTCAAGTGTCACCTTTTCAGAATGACCTTCAGTTACTTCTTTACCAGAAAGATCACCCCTACTTCACTGGGTTCACAAAACTTGCTTTATTTATCTTTGTAGCTCTTATACCACTAACTTCATCACATATTTATTTTTTATCATTTGCTTTGATCATCCCCCGATTAGAATGAAGCTATAGAAGTGTTGAGGCCTTATTTATTTTTTTTGCCCCATCTTTGGTACCTATAGCAGTGCTTTCACAAAATAATCACTCAATAATCTTCATTTAAGAAGTATTGAATAAATAAATGAAAAGTCATCAACAATTTTTAACTGTTGATCTTTTACTAATGTAAGAACATAATGCTAATGCTTCTGTCTCTTTTAGTCTTTATGGATAATCTAGTGTAGGCATTATTCTTCTTTTATAGATAAGAAAATTGATTTATAGAACTTAACGGGAGCCAACCCAGATTATACAGTTTATATATGGTGTATAGGAGGGAGAACAATTTTGAGTGCAGATACTATGAGTACAGATTAGGACATACTGAATTGATTTACCAGTGGGAAATTTTATTTCTAGTAGGGAAGTGGATATAAGAGTCTGAAATTTAGGAGAGAGAGCTAGTATATAGTATAGAGAGCTATGACATATTAGAGTCAGGTTGAGTATGTACTAGTATAAATCACCACAAAAATAATGGAGTTTTCCAAGTATCTGAGTGTGAGAAAATGAAATTTAGCAGGGAAATAGCAACTCTTTATATGTGTGAGTAGAACATAGATTCACCCTTTTTAAACAGAAGAGAATATATTTTCCATTCTTACTTTCTTAAAGTATTATAGTGTACAACTCAGAAACATGGAACTTATGGTAGATTCTTCTGTTTTCATTTCCACCTAGTCAAGCATTTAATATTTTATTTCTTATTCTCCAAATATTGTCCTAATCAACCCTCTTTACCTTATTTCCTCTACTTTGGCTGGACTTTTATCATTTCTTATTTTGCTCTCTGCAACAGCCTTCCAACTTAACTCCTAATTCATATCTAGTCTTATTCTTATAGACTTTTTTCTTCACTACGTAGAAGTGCTTATTTATACTAAATAAACCTATCTTTCTAATCCACAGTGCACTCTGGTTTCAATTGTTCTGCAGCTCTCTCTCAGGCAGCAAAGGCATGAGCAACTCTGTGCCTACCACCACCATATAAACTTTTCTGCTTTGCAATCTGATTTTAGTGCAGTATTCTTTTTTTTTTTTTTTGCAGAGGAAAATCACTGAGGGGGTAGAATAACTGTGGTGCAACCAATATGAAACCACAAACTTGGAATAAAGGATTTCACAAAAGGAATTTGTAGATATGCTCAGCCTGTGCACATTGCAGTGTTGTGCCCCTGCTGACACATGGGTCTAGGATTTGGGAGGCAGTTAATGATAGTAAGGATGTCCTAGCATCTGACTATTCCAGGAGATATTAGCAGGTAATTATGTTTCAGGTGGGCTAGCCCAATGGACAGAGAACCTCTATGTACAAAATAAAAAGGCCTGGTTTTGGAAAGGCTGAGGAGGACTATTTTGGTCATTGTTCTATTCCCCGTGCTCCACACAGTTCCTGATACTCAGTAGATGTTCAATAAACACTACATTGAAAGGAATCAGTTTGAATCTCCAGCTTTTCTACAGTGGGAGGCTGAAAAAGTAACTTGAAGTCTTTGAACTTCAATTGTTTTTGCTGTAAAGTGAGCATACAGTTCAGTCATGCAAGTAAACCTGCCAGGTAAATTCTAAAGCAAATCACAAATGAGAAGGATGAATTATAAAGCTGTTTCTGTAATGTTCATTCTAAAATATTTCTAGATATAAATATCAATTTTCATTATTAAAGAGCAGTGCCAATTTCACAGTAACATTTTTCTATTCCATAAAATAGATCTTCTGAGTTATAAGGATATATATTATTCATGGAATTCAACAAAGCATTTTTAATTTTCAAGAAAAAGATGCATGCCATGACCATTTTTTCCCCTCAATATTCCCCTTTATGAAATCCTATCCACAGATTACAAGCAATGTTCTAAGACTTTGGCTTTGCATGGAAAGTATTTCATGTTCTTGACTACTGTTCTTTGCTTCTTTATACTCCCTTTTATACTAAACATAATGCCAGCAAATGAGGGAGACAGTGTTTGCACTATTAACCTATAATGCACTTTCTACTTTCCTGTGACTCAAATCTCTATAATATTTCAGGTGAAGAAAGATTACCTCATGATCATTACATATTGGTTTCCATGAGATGCATGTCCTGCAAAATATTGGGAGCAGTAACCACTGTGAAAACCTAATATAATTTCACATATGGCAACATGACATAATTTTACATCTAATGTTTATTAACAGTATATATGGCTTTTAAAAAAAATCTTAGTATTTATCTTACTATGCCTTTGTTCCTTGGAAAAATCACTTAATTATAATCAAAGATAAGCCAATGTCCTTCTTTTCTAGTATTTCTCAAGTAGTGTTTCACTGGACATTATAAGAATTGACATTTTAAAAAATTCCATGGTCCTATATGTTTGGGAAAGCTCTGTCAAACAAAAACATATATTTTTTTAATTCCAAATAATCCAATGTACCAAGCTGCATTGGATACCTTACGAGGTATACACCATGCAGTGCTTCTAAACATTTTTCAGCACAGGACTTGTATGTACAACTACTGTCTTGCAGAAATACTGATGTAAACCTGTCAATTTACCTTTATAAGAAAAAAGAGCAAAAATAATTCTGCCTTGCAACATATACACCCAAATAATCCCATCTATTTAAAAATGTGCCAGTGCCTAACATTCTAATTAGAGTGTCATTGTATTAAGATTTTAGTTTCTGTTAGAATATCACCACCTAAGAGAAACTCCTGTTTATGCCTTACTAGTTATGTATAGTTTGTGCTAAAAATGTCTCTGAAAGTTAATATTGAAAATTATTTAGATGGATCTTGGAAACCTTAGACATTTGAGAAGATGCTGTTACTCTAACAACTGAAATCTGGTAAAAATAACAAGAAAAAAGGTCAAATAGCATTAATTCAACATTTCTAAAAGTCAAAATGTTACAACAGTGGAAAATTACAAGACAACTAGCTAGTCTTGCCATCAGATCTCCCTAAAAAATTGCTACCCATAATCTGCCTCAAGAATGAAGTCGTTTGGAGTAAACCATTATCCAAACTCTATTTACAAGTTAAGAGCTCTCTAAGCCTCCAGCTATGGAATCATGACAGTATAATAAATGGTGTGTATTGCCTTTGGAAAAATGAAGGTTACTTACCTATAAGCCTGTTTTTCTGACTATGTATCATTACCAATCAGCCATTAGAAAGCCACTCACCGCCCCAGAGCATTTAACTTGCTGATTGGTTTCTGATTATTATATTTCCTTGGGCAGCTGATTGATTCTTATCATTTTTCCCCTTCTCTGTTGCCTGCAAAAAATATTTGTTTACTATGATAATAGTACTTTCTGCCAGCAGAGGCGTGGGGGGGGGGTGGGGATTGTAGTTTTCTTTCAAATGTTGACACTATTTAACTCCTTTGCCAAGAGGCTCAACTGTGTTCTAGTGGTAATGGCAGTGATAGTTTATACGTACTAAGAAGTAATACTTGATACCCTCTAAAATGCTTTACATGTAGCACAAAGTCAACTTCACATCATCACAGCAGTATTCTGACAAGCTTAGATTTATCATTATGATTATCAATGAGAAAACAATGTGCCTTCAGTTAATCATCTTAAACACAAGCATCATTCCTTTTTTATTCCTGAGACATTTGCAGAAGGTTACTTTTTGAAAACTAAAGTTTATATTCTTTTATCAAAAGGATTAATAAGTGAGATTATTATTACTGAATGATATTTTTACAACAAATTAAAGAATACGAAACTAGTATAGGCAACTAGGATCCAGAATTTTGAGTCAGTGAGAATTCTGTTCTGCCTTATATACCTTAAGTCTACTTACAATAAGTCCCTATTTTGCCTGATTATTGCTACACTAATTTGGGTTAAGATAGTGTTACTTTTACACATCTACCTTTAAAATCAATTACAAAAGCCCAGGATAGTAAAATATAGTATCAGTTTTGTGTGACTTACTTTATCAGACTACTTTGTTCAATGACAATAGCTGAGAAAATAAACTAGAATATGGAGCATTGTGTGTGAGATTTGAAATAAATAACCTGTGTCGTAATTCAGGGGAAACCACAATAGGGCAGAGTGCTGAAGGGAGGAGAATGTAAAATGAAGGGGAACCATGAGTGCACTGGGCATTCATGGAGACCATGTGAAAGGATGTGTTAAATGAGAGAATTTGAATGAGAAGCTAAGACGGAAACATTTCTCATCTCACAGCTTTGCATAAGAACAGTGAAATTCCAACAGGCTCATAGAAATTCAACAATTATCATTCACTGACAAGACACCTTTGTCATCAGTTTCCTGAATATTCCCAATAAAAAATCTGTCATGTTTTTGTGCCCTATTGGCAATAAAGATGACATTTCTCTTTTCTTTTCTCAAAGGTTACCTTGCTCTTCATATTTTCAGCTGTTGAAAGGCAATATAACTCTAGTTGAAAAGGACGATGAGTTTAAAGCCTTACTGAAAACTAATTAAGAATTATTTCTTTATATAATTTCTTGCCTAAATGAAGTAAAATCTGTGCCTTCTATTTTAGTAACAAATAATTAGTAACTTTTCAAAATATGAATTTAAAGAAATATTCTAAGGGGTGATTAATAGTTGTAAAATTAGAATTAGTTGTGCTGGCATAATTGTCGATTGATGACTTTTTTAAATTTTAGATTTGGGGAAGGGAGGGAAGCATCATATAAAACCTATAACTCTGTGTTCTAACATGATGTAGCTATATTACAAAGACCATGATAAAATTAATTAGCATTTTTATTAGTTTATGGTGCAGAGAATGAACAAATAAATATAATACATAAAGCATATGCTATGTTAAAGAGTATTAATTGCTAAGCATAAAATATAAGAGAAAATGGATATGGGAAAAATTGGTAATTGAATATTTTATATTTATTACTCATGTTAAAATTGAGAAGACAAACAATGTTTAAATAATGAGGTAAAGAACTTCATTCTGTTGATAATTCATTCAAAATGAGTTCTGTTAAACACAACCACAACAAAGTAAGAAAACATACACCAGAAAAGAATAATTAAACCCCTAGTATATTTTTTTTTTCTTTTCAGATTTAGATGAAAAGCAATTGTACATGTAAGAAAAACAGATTATTGACAGGGAATGTGGGTGCTATTTCTCATCTAGAAGTATCTGTGTTTTTCTAAGCAAATATAGTCTTTTTGATCTTCAGTTCCTTAGTATGATGAAGGCATAAACTGAACATTCTTTTAAATATATTATAAGATTTTATCATGTGGATGATCCTCCTACTCACAGTCTTTCCTTGGCCTCTAATTTTAGTCAACTAACCCTCCCTCCACCCCAATGAGGGCATATGAGTGCAAAGTGAGTGACTTAACCATTTGTCCCCAGGTATGATTTAACTGATCTGGCCATGAAGAGCCAAAAATTAAGTCCTCCATTAAGAGAAACCTCGGGCTGCATGTAGCCCCAGTCCTAGATAAACTAAACCTAAAACTTAACCAGCTTTTCCGCTTCTGAACAAATGCCTGCGCTACGGGAAGCTATTACCTAACCAGCTCTTTCCGCTTCTGTAACAATGCTTAAGGCTTGCTTTCCCGCCACCGGATTGCCCAAGCGACTAGCTTCATGTTCCCTCTGTCACCCCACCACCCCACCTTGGCGGAAGCCAATCCAAAAAGGCCAGCGGCTACCCCCCACCTTGCTGAGGGAAGGGCCTGGAGAGAGAGATGTTAACCTGTTAGTTGCCAAACAAGACTTTAGACTTGCTCTATGATAGGCTGAATTCAAAGGTATCTCAAATGTTGTAATTGGATCCCGCCAAAAACCTGATGGCGGGAACCAATCAGATACGGTATATGTTCACATTTAAATGTTAACCAATGGCAAACTTGTAACCATGGAAATCTCCTGTCCCTCCCCATGACTTGTTTACTTCTGTCTATAAAAAGGCTGCAAAGGCTTTGTTCAGGGCCTCTCAGCGTCACCGGCAACGAGTGCACGGAGGTCCGGGTTCGAACCTGCAAATAAACAACCCTTGCCGATTGGCTTTGACTCTGGTCTCTGGTGGTCTGTTTTTGGGGGTCTCTCGAACTCTGGGTGTTTCAGCCAGATACAAGTGCAACCTTCTTCCTGTCTTTATAAATTATATCTGAATTTCATGACAGGAAAGACTTCCCTAAAATAGGAAAACAGTTCTTTAAAGAGGTGGGTATAAGGGGGAATGTCTGCCCTGATCTCCATATGAGTTCTAAAAGAGCATTTGTAAAAGAAGAGTCATGCTTCTAAGTATTAAGTGAAAACTAAAGTTAAAACCCAAGAGATTTCTAAAGATGAAATTTCATGCACAGAGAAATTTAATGAGGAAGATATTTTATTTTAAGTAAAAATAATTTCCCAGTTCTTTCAAATCATATGACATATTCAGCTGCCTACTCTGACTCTTCATAAGACCTACTCATGGATAAGGCTTCACAATTGAATTTAAGAATGCCACATTTGATTGCAGTTTCTGTGATTACATAGAGAACAGTGAGTAATATATCAATTTACCTTATTTCAAGAATTCACAAGTAAATGGAGACTTAACCAAACTTATCTATTAAGAATGTTAGGATCACAAATAATTTTATAGTTAAAATCAGTATAATATATCAAAGTACCATAATTCCCTTTTTGGTTTTTATATAATATGCTTTTGTAATAGCTATACTTAATTAAATAAAAACAAAGCTATTTGATTCCATCAAATCCTGAATTTGTAAGGATGTGTGACTATTTTAGGATTTATTACGTTGATATTTTCTTGAGTGAATTTCATGATTTCACATTTTTCAGAGTCTTTGTTTTAAGTAGCTTTTACATGTGAGAAACTAGATTAGAAAAAAGAGGGAATTCGTTTTCAAATTTTAGTATCTAGAAGGTTTATATTATTTCAGATAATCACATTTAAGCATTAAAACATAAGTAGAAATAAAGTTGCATAGTCAATGTTTACTATGCCCCACCACATAATTTCAAGAAGTCATAACACAAGAAAAATAATGATAGTAATGATATTCATTTACTCATTTATTTATTCATTCATGGTGTATATGAGCTCCCCAGGTAGGAACTCTTATAGATCAAGATGCAGTGGATAAAAACAGAAGCAAAATCTTATTTGTGTATTAGAGTTTACATTATAGTGAGGGAAACAGACATCACATACAAATTAATAACATCATTTAAATTATTGACATATTTTCTTAAGTACATAAACAGGCTAATATGATACTCAGTGGTAGGTTAGAGGGGAGAGCAATAGAATGAGTGATTATGGAAAGCTTCCATAAAGAAGTTTCATTAAAGCCAGATTGACCATTATTAGTCTAGAAATTCCCCCAACTTTCAGCCATCTCTACACAATCATGTTATCTCAAATCTTATTATATTTAAAAACAAGTTAAACCATTTCTATTTTGTTCCCTAATGTTTTTCAAAATTGAAAACCTTTCAAACTACATGTAATGAAAAAATATATAACATAATATGGTATAATGCTATACAATATGACCTGAAGAGCATAGATCCATACTCAAATGAACCCAAGATAACAAAATAGCCAAGTTGCACTCAAGAATATATACAGAAAGTAGGCATAGTGTGCATACATCTTTCTGAAAATATTAAGAGCTATGAAATTTTGCTATGTTTCAGATTCTGAATAGAAAACTTATTTTCACCAAACCATATCAGTATTTTATGCCATGTTAAAAAAAAAAAAGAAACAAAAATAATTATATGTGCTTTTAAATCTTGCATTAAAGGGTTAGATGAGTGTTAGGTCTGGAGCCAAACCAAAACAAACTTTTTGTCTTTTAGTTTCTCAGTCATTTTATTTTGATTTGAAGAATTCTAAGGAAGTAGTTCTCTACTGTATTCAAATGTTTGTTTTTGTTTTTGTTTTTGCTTTGATATAACTAATATGAACATAATACATTGTTATTGACGGCTTGGGATGAATTTCAACACTTTAAAAATTTTTTTACGTTTTTTTTTGAAAGACAGAAAGACAGAGCATGAGCAGGGGGAGGGGCTGGGAGAGAGGGAGACATGGACTTGGAAGCAGTCTCCAGGCTCTTAACTATCAGCACTGAGCCCAATAAGGGGCTGCAACCCACAAACTGTGAGATCACAATTGAGCCAAGCCAAAGAAAGTCGGACACTTAACCAACTGAGTCACCCAGATGACCCAACACTTTCTTCTATCTAATTATTTTCTCTGGAAAAAATACTTAAATTTTATAACCCTCTTATAAAGAAGGTTAAGCTTTTTTTTAAGCTCAAATCTTTAAAAAAACTGTTGTGTGTGAACAATTTAAGGTGAGTGTTTTTGAAGGAGAACAAGAGTATAAAGATTGCATAGACTGAGGAAAGTCAGTGGATGCACTGAATGTGATTCTAGGTGTAAATAGTACAGAAAACTTAGTCTTATTTGTATAAGTATCATTGGTTTGGTTACAGCTGCAGTTAGCTTCTGAAAGGTAAACTTGTAAACCTATTCATCTTGTAAGTCGTAATTTTTAATGTGAACCAGAAGAATGAGTTTTTTTCAAAGAATATGTATTTGGTGATAATACTGAAATGGCTGTACTTAAGATGAATTCTATTTTAGTTTCTTTTTTTTAGTTTTGTTCTCTGGAGAAACTTATGATATAAAACAGGTCTAATAGTTTCTACCTTTCAACTAAAAAGCTAGCTTGTTTAAATAGAGGCTATCCACCCCTGCACCCCCTCCAAATCTAAAGTAGGCATATAAATCATGATTCACTTAGTTAGTATGCTAATGAATGTGTACTATTTTTGCTAACCTTGACTTAAAGTTGGTTGTGTTCTGCATAGGACAAACCTCTTATCTTTATAACATTGTAGCCAACAAGAAAGAGAGTAACCATACTGCTTATGTAGAATTTCAGTTCTACAGAAAATTTCATAATATAAATGTAGCATTCATTGCTTCTACATGTAGTATGAACAGACTTTTAACCATCCCACTCAAAGGATCTTCCCCAGTGATTTGTTCTGATGCATAAGAATGTATCAATAATCAGTTACTATTTAATGAAATTGACATAAAAATTATTAGATAGATAATTCCCGAGGTATAACTGGCTGAGAATAAAACCTTGAAGAATATGAAGGATGAAAGTTAAACTGACAACAAAGTGAGGAGATTTACCAAAATAAATTAATATTCGCAGGATTAAAAGTAATGACAGTAATGTTAGAATATGGCCAATAGAATATTTGCTAGAAATGACAGTGAAACTATGCAGCTAAAAATGGTATGGATGATAGTATGTATTAATGTCTACTGTGTCTGGAAAAGAGCTAATATTTTAACATACGTAGTGTTATTTAGTCCTCATTAGATTGGTATGTGGATTAATGGATTAATATATTTATATAACAGTTATTATTGTTAGTGGCCTTGTCATTTGCTGAGTAGGTAATACATGTAAACATACTAAAACAGAGTATTACATAGTAAACACTTAATAGAAATTATCTTCATGAGAGCAGTGTAGCAAAATGATTGAAAATACAAATACTGTAGTTAGCCTCTGGGCTATGTTACTTCCCTACCCTGTGATTTGGGACAGATAATAGTACCTGTATGTATCAATGTTGTTTTATCTGAAAAATTAATATAAAAATGTTTTTATAAGATTATTTTCTTAATAATGTAATTTTAAATCTTTATTACTTCTAAATATGTCCTGTTCTTTTTTTTTTTACAACAAATAATAAACTTAATATATGCTCATTTGGTTTGGTAATATATATACAATTTTTGTATATGTGACTTATTTTTAATGTTTTTATTATGCTAAAGTATATATGACATAACTTGGACTATGTTAACTACTAAGTACATTCACTTTGTTATGCAACCATTGCCACTAACAATATCCATAACCTTTTTTATCTTCCCAAACTGAAACTCCATACCCATTAATCAATAACTCACCATTCTCCACTCTCCTGCCGCCTGACAAACACCATTCTACTTCATGTCTGTATGAATGTTGACTGCTCTTGGTACCTAGCATAAGTGTCACTCAATCTTTTTGAAAAGGTTTTCTTAGTTAATAAGTTGACTTTATGATTTTTGCCTATTTTGTTAGTTTTAATTGTATATTCTCATTTAAGATAAACTTTAAAGAGAAATAAAAGGAATCAATGGAGTCAGACACCCAATCTATAAATCACCTATCTTGAACTCCTATTCTTATTTAGAAAATATTTACAACCCTTTAATATCCCATGCTTTCTTTTATACTAGGTTCTTATTTAAATAGAAATAAATAAACTTCAATGCTGGATTTTTAGGAGGTGATATTTCCATCAAGATGTTAAACACTTGATCTCTTTGGTAATATTTATATTGCAAATGAGGCCAAGAAATTACTATAAACATATTAAAATTGACAGGAGAAAGAAACCAATAAAGGCAAACACCAGTGAAATGAAATCAGTTGATTTGGCTTGGTCCTATGGTCTTACCAAGTAATGCATTATTCTTGGACAGTTCATCATTGTAGCAAATTTTATTTTGAAAACAATTATAAGATGTAGAAAAGGAGACATAAGAACAGTAAAACTCAGGGTTAAAAAATTCTCTTTGGATGTGGATTCCAGACATATGCTAGCTCCAATAATCCTAGTGCATAATAAAGTCAATAAAATATGAGTTTCTCTGAGAGATATTAGTCTTTTTATTCACAAATTCACCTTGAGACCTCCAGTAAGTCAAGAAAATTTGTTTAAAGAGATAGCCTTCTGAATATAGAGTCCAAAATGAACTGGGAATATTAGTTTGCTGCCCTGTCCAGAATCCATAATCCAGCTATTGAGAAAACTGGATCCAAGAAGCAGTACATTTCTCTACTCAGGGAAGATAGAAATTATACCAATTCAAGGTAGCACTTTATTGAAAGTTCGCTGCTAAGCAACACAAAGTATATATGGAAGAGTGTTGCTAGGCAGCACACCTCATCTAATCTACTGCTGAGAAGATTTTTTGCTAGTGCAATGAGAAAATAACCCAACATTCATTTCTCTTAAAGCTTTTTACATATATAAGTTTACACAAAGCAGAATCATTTTAAGTATGAAATGGAGATATTAAAAAATGTGAAAAATTCTACCACAATTTGGAGACTGGAAATACTATATGGATGATTGATTCATCTCTCTAAATGTCAATTTGACAATCATGGAAAATCAACCACAATTAACAAAACACAATGTCAACAATGAGAAAGAGTTAAAGTTGGTATTCTCAATATTCAAAGATCTGGTATAGATAGATAGGAAAATCTTTAAAACTTAACCAGAAAGAAAATAGACATGACCCAACATAATAAAAATTTTTTAAAGCAAAGACTAATAAGCCTATTCATAATGTCTAGGTACATTATGGTGTTTATGTTACAATGCCACTTTTCTCTATGGTCATGTTTTCATCTTCTCTGAGATATAGAGTGTATTATATCTCAGGCTGCCATATCACAATAAGTTACTTAGACATTGAAATTTTACTTTCTCGCAATTCTAAACACTGGAGGTCCAAGACTAAGGTTCTCACAAGGTCAGGTCCTGGTGAGGACTCTTTTTCTGGCTTGCAAATGACCACTTTCTGGGTACTCTCCTGGACTTTTACTTCATGCATGCACATGGAGAGACAGAGATGGAGAAAGAGGAAGGGAGATCTCTTCCTACCTATCAGTCACATCAGATTAGGACCTTACTCTTGTGACCTCATTTAAAATTAAGTACCTCCAGAAGTCTATCTCCAAATCAGTCATGTTGAGGTTAGAACTTCAACGTATGAATTTTGTGCAGATAGTTTAGTTCATAGCAGAGTAAAATTGCTAGCTGCCTACTTTGCATATCCTCTTAGGTAACCTATATAGATAAGACAATTCAAAAGTATTGTGCTCTGTATTGAATTATTTATAATATTTGATCCCTCCTCCTTTTCTCTCTCCCACTCACTTCCCAGTAAAAAAATCCACCAAAAGTATCTTTGGAAATATTTACTTCTTTCCATTTCCCTGCTTCAAGTGTTGTAGTCGTCATCCTTGTTGTTGTTATCTTTCATCAAGATTATTGCCATAGCCTCCCACCTCTGTCTCCATAGAAGTCTGTCAAGAGATATGTAGTAAGAATGGTCTTCCTAATCTACAAATCTTATGGTATTCTTCACTTTTAAAAAAGTCAATAAAGTGGGGCACCTGGGTGGCTCAGTCAGTTAAGCAACTGACTTCGACTCAGATCATGATCTCTCAGTTCAGGAGTTTGATCCCTGCATTGGGCTCTTTGCTGACAGCTCAGAGCCTGGAGCCTTCTTCAGATTTTGTGTCTCCATCTCCTCTCTCTGTCTCTCTCTCTAAAAAAATGAATAAACATTAAAAAGGTGCCTTTTTAATGCTGAGATGGCACGCTCTATCTATCCTATCCCCTAGCCATAAATAACCATTTCGGCACCACAATTTTGTTTTGTATTGATCCAAACCCCTGACGCCACATATCTTTGAAAACTCCTTTCTCTCACACATATGAGTTAATGTTCACTGTTTTCACTGTCTCTTTCTGCTCATCTATTGTGTTTCTAAGCCTTCTGATCCTAATAAAAAACAGAACAAGAACCCTTAGGGCTCTTATTTCCTCCCGTACATTAGCCTCTCTCACATTTAATTGTGCATCTGCTCTCTTGCTGGACAATAGGGAACTCCAGACTCAAAGTCTGCAACAATATTCTCTTGAAAAAACCATAATATATTGCAAGAAATTTGAAAGTCTATCCTTAAAATAACTCCCTTCTGAATAAATCTACTCTAAAGAAAAAAGAAATAAATTGCAAATAAAATTTTTGAGGAAAGGTGGCTATTTTATCATTATTGATAATGACAACAAAAAAAGATAATAGCTTATATATTAACCTAAGGACTATTTAAGTAAATAGTGATACATTTGTCAAATGGATGTTATATAACATTGAAATTATGTTTTAAGGGATGCCTGGATGGCTCAGTGGGTTAAGGGTCCGGCTCTCAATTTTGAGCCCCGCATGAGGCTCTGCACAGTCAGTATGAAGTCTGCTTAGGATTTTCTTTCTCTCTCTCTCTCAATCTGCCCCACCCCAACTATTGCTCTCTCTCTCTCTCTCACTCTCACACAAACACAATAAATAAATAAACATTCTTAAAAACTATTTTAAAAAAAGAAATTATGTTTTAAAATAATTTTTACTGTTCTTGATGAAATATTGAGTTAAATAAACAAGCTGCAGAATTTAATCTATTTATGCAGGATCTATTTTTTTTAATAAATGTGACTTGTAGGTGTGTATGTATGGTATGTGTAATGCATACACAAGCATATTCTTGCAAATAAGAAGAGAGGATCGAAAGAAAATAAAAATTAGGGAAAAAAAGAATATTAATAGTTGTGTTTAGTTGGTAAATTATGAATTTCTTATGTTTTTTCTTTGTAATTTTATGTTTCCTAGTTCTCTATAGTATAATAAGCCTGTATTCATAGAAAAAATACATAAGGAAGATAAATATGCTTGTACTTATAGATCTCTATCTTTCTGACACACAACTGAGCATGAACAGGCATCCTAATTTAGGAGAATGCCCTGTTGTGCAGACTCTCACATCTCACTCTGGAATGCTTACAGATCTGATATACTTTCCTTCCCCTTGAAAACACAGGCTCGAACCTCAAACACGACCTAAACTTTAACAATCAAATGCTTTGAACTTTTAACATGTAGGAAAAGATGAAAAGACATCACTTACCAAATTAATCCTTGTTATACCAAAGTAGCATGTGCAGGAGCTTATTGGTGATGTCAGGGTGATGCCTGGGTATACAGCACCTGGTAACATCTTAGCCAAAAAATTCTGCAAGACCTACACAGGGTTTATACTTAACTATCTCCATTTCTCATCTTCTCTTTACTATTCATTCCTTCAATTCTAGACCTATCCAGCCTCTTCACAAATAATTCCATCTCTCAATGTCCAGAACTTTCACTTGCAATCAAAAGCCCTCAGTAATAACCTACCTTTTATTATTTCAAACCAGATATACCTTAATAAGATGAAATACAGGAAAACATAACTGAATGTTTTGCAGTGATATAAACAATTAAAAACATCACTGAAAGCATTTTCAACAACTTACTCAAGTCATATAAGTATGATCATAGTTGGAAATAAGCTTCCAACACAGAAATATATTTAAAAACGATCAGATGAGTTGAAACAATCTTTGCACAATTTACAAGTTCTAGTACTTTGGTATTAAAAACACATAATGTATTTACTCTAGACTTTCTGTATGATGACCTAAAATATTATCAGTGCTAATTGACATAATTTTCTTACTCTGTCTAGTAACATTTTAACTGAAGACCTATTTCTTTGCATTGGAACACAATATAAAATACCCACATTAATTTGATACATGCTATAATTATTATATCATTATATATTTATAAATGTTTATCCTCATACCAATAATGTAGATTGATTATAGATCTGAAAACAAATATTAAACATGAAATAAGTAAGATTTATATCAATTCAAAGAAAAATCAAAAGCTACCTCAAAGCAAGAAAAGGGTTTTGACAATATCATTTTACAGTAAGCAGATGTCTGTTTAAATCTAGATTTTTTAATTTCCTTTTTTAAACAGACATAGTACATAAGTGATAGAACTTAAATTCTAGAACTCATGAATTTCTATCCAATTATATTTTGTGAGGTTGTGTTATCATTTCTTTTCTTTGTCTAGTTAGCTTTATCACAAGGTACAGGCCACTGACAAAGTTTGTCAGTTATCAGACAGATGAATATAAGTGGAAGGTATATTAGAGGAAGGAGATTGGCACACACCTTGAGCGAATATATGAAAATTTGTTAGAAAAAAACAAAACTGTAAATCATAATACTGATTCACACATAGTAGTATATTATCCATATAAGAAGATACAACAATAAGTCATATTTCTTTAGATTAAAATATGTGTGTATAATAACCAAAAGGACTCCTTCAAATCACAATAACACAGTATAAGCCTTTCAGGGTTTTTTTATTTAGTTTTTTTTATCACTTTTACAATTGAAAAAAATTATTAGGATATAGGTAATAACTTTAATCCATATTCTATTTTTAATATATCTCAAAATAATACAAAACAGTTTTAAAAATCAGATAATTTTTAATCATGAATAAAAGAATTAAATCATATTACAAATTAAGAGGAAACACATTTATGAAATGTTGAATAATGATCTGTTTAATGACAACCATTGTGCTAAGCACTTTATTTGTTTTTTCTTTAGTTAACCTGAAACTCCATGAAGTAGATTTATGCCCAATAAGATGAAGAAACTAACATACAAACTAAGTGATTTTTTTTTAAATCAAAGCACATTTCAGCAATTTTACGTAATTTGAATTCAGGCATGCTTGAATTTTAAAAGCTATATCTACTGTACAAAAATGTTTCACAAGGTAAATATTGCTTTTAAAAAAGCCTGAAAATAAGTTTATATATATTATTTATTAATATATAATAGTAATATAATTTATTTGCACAATGTAATTATATTATTCATTATAATAATCATATATTAATTGATATATAATAATTTGAAATATGTATTATATAATTATATACAATTATATATAATAATATAATAGTACATGATATGTCTAATATATATGTATTAATATGTAATATATTTTTTATATTTTTTAATTTGACAGAGAGAGAGATCATGAGCAGGGGAGAGATAAGAGGGAGGGAGAATCTTAAGCTGGCTCCTTACTCAGTCCCAATGCTGGGCTCGATCTTACAACCTGGGATCATGACCTGAATCAAAAACAAGTGTTCCATGCTCAATCGACTGAGCCAATCAGGCACCCCAAAAATAAATTGTAGATAAATGAAAGTGCAACTTATTATGCTCTTTGTATTCATCTGGAAACATGATTTAAGCATCATATTTCTCTCATTTTGGAACAACTTCAAGTAAAAAAGTTTATCATCTACATATATAAAACATTCTAGCCTACTAACGAATGGTTTATAAACTTCAAGATCAAGTTAGTAAACCTTTACAAATGAAATAAATAAGAAGTTCCATTTCTGTTGTATGCACCTCTACTTAGAAATCCAAATAGCTCAAAAGCAATTATGAAGGATTCCCCATCTACATTTTTTTCTCATGACTCAACTGCGAAATATACAAATAAAATGAAATCTGCTCCCAGTTTAAATAGAAAGAATGTCACAGATAACTAAAATTATAAACATCTAAATATATTTAGACAAGTCATTTTTATAAATTCTAAATACAAAATGAATTGCATATGTATCTGTATTTATGTACTTATATGGATAGATACTATATATACAGATGGTTAAAATAATATAATGGTATATTTAATATTTGCATACTAATATGGCATGAAGCCTAGACCTGTCCACAAGGAAACTATTAACAAAATTTCACTCAGGGGCTCCTGGGTGGCTCAGTCAGATGAGCGTCCAACTCTTGGTTTCAACTCAGGTCATGATCTCACAGTTTCGTGAGTTCAAGTCCTGCAACAAGCTTTGCTGAGAGTGTAAAGCCCATTTGGGATGCTGTCTTTCTCTCTCTCTGCCCCTTCCCCACTCATGCTCTCTCTCTCTCAAAAATAAATAAATGAACATTTAAAGAATTCTTTTCACTCAAAGATTTAATAGAGTTGAGACTTGAAATTTAACTGTCAACTTCATTTCCTACCCAAACAGAATTCCTTCTTTAACGTCCCAATTTTTCCTTGAATATATTCATTTATAGGAAAAAGCCAATGCAAAAAATTTTCAATTCCACTGTTGTGTAACACTTAATTTTAGACAATTCTTTCTCATAATAGGTGAACAAAATTTTCTTCCCAATAACTTTTATTATTTAATCTGTTTTGCCCCTCTAATAAACCCTAGAGTAATTATGTATCTACTTCCATTAACACGTATTGTATTGCCTCTAATATTTTCTTCTGTAAGATAAGTTTTCCACTTCACCGATTCTCCATGTGACAAATTCTAGTTGTCATCTGATTTATGCACCCTCCTTTAGATACATTTTGAATGTAAAGGATCCCAAAAACTGGGATGCCCAAACTGGATGGAGAATTTCATATGTTGTCTAATGAACACAGACCTTTACCTTGGAATCTCTATGTCACTAAACACTGGAATACATTTAAAGATTTTGCTTAGTTTCATTTTTAATTATACTTATACTATATTCCTTGTTCGTGCAGCAGATTTCCCTTTGTGTTACTAAGTCTTCAAGATGTATTTTATATGTGCTTTCTAGGTAGAAATCAAAATTAGTCTACATTTCTCTCGCATATCATTTTCAGTCTTTACTTGTCCTCAAACTTGCAAAGGCTTTGGGACAGCCTGATTTTAATGTCCAGTTGTCTTTTATATCTTCAAGCTTGATAAGCATGTTCTCTAGGTTTTATCCAAGCAACTGTTTAATAGGACAGTCATAAACACATACTTGAAGTATCTATGTGTAAAGTCCATATCTATTAAAAAACAGTAGGTTTTAGCTCTCAATTAGCCATAATTTGAAAAGGCAACCAGAATAAATTTCCTTATTTCAGTTTATGTCAGATAAAAGTTATTTACTGTGTACTTTCTATATGTCAGACACTGTGATATTCCTCAATCAGTTCACTGTTCAAGTTCCAAATAATTAACACTTCACAATCTCTCTCTTTCAGCAATCTATTGAGAAATCATACCAGTAATCAATAATCATTGGCCTATGATTAATGAACTATTACTATTAGTCTGTAATCACTAAAATCAATGCTTTTCTCTATTACACTATTTTCTGTCTCTATTTCCTCATTTTCTGTAGCTTTTCATAATCTTCAAATTTTACCTCAACAATATCTAAACATTCTCTCATTGAATTAAAACATTTTTAAAGAAATAGTTGTAAAAATACTTTAAAAAGAGGTGCCTGGGTGGCTTCATTGGTTGAATGTTCTACTTTTATTTCTGCTTAGGTCATGACCTCACAGTTGTGAGGTTAAGTCCATGTTGGCCTCCATGCCGACAGTAGAGCCTGCTTGGGATTTTCTCTCTCTCCCCCTTCTCTCTCCCCAACTTGTGCTCTCTCTCTAAACAATAATAATAATAATAATAATAATAATAATAATAAAATAAATAATTTTTTAAATCTTAAAAAAACTGCATTACCTTACTCAGAAAGGATTTATTCATAATTAATTAACTAGATTTACCTCTATAAGAAGAATCGGTTCATCTGCTTATATTAACTGTATACCATCCCTTCCTTAAAGGAAAAAAATCTATGTTTGCCTTTTTTTTATCCTATACACCATCCACTTTTTGGCCATTTCATTGTCCATTAACTTTTCAATTAGCAGTTCAAATGAAGTAAAATAAATGAAAATTCCAAAGTGCTGAGTACCTTGGAAAATTAATACAGAAAACTGACCGAGACGCATGAGTTTTATCAAAGTGATAATTTACTTAGAAATTTTTCATCTTGGTGCACTTGGGTGGTTCAGTTGGTTAAGCATCCGATTTCAGATCAGGTCATAATTTCATAGTTGGTGAGTTCAAACCCCAAGACAGGCTCTGATCTGTTAGCACAGAGCCTGGAGCCTGCTTTGGATTTTCTGTGTCTCCCTCTCTCTCTGTGCCTCCCCTGCTCTCTCTCTCTCTGTCAAAAATAAATATCAAAAATAAAAAATAAAGAAATTTTTCATCTTGGGAGCATATTTTTTCCCTCAATATTAGAGGCAGTTTACTCTAGATTTATATATATAATTATCTCAACCATGTATGTTTTTTGTTTAATTGGGTAATAAATAATACAGTATTCTTGGACATCATATAATCTAGATACTGCTTACTGTCCACTTTACTTTGTGTTTGACAGATCATTGTTACCAATAGAACATGAATCAACCTTGGTATGAAATCAATTAGCTCCTAAGAACCAAATTTACCTGATTTAACAGATAATTATCTTAATTGTTACTCTTTTGCCAGCACAAGTATATTGGTTAACAAAAGGTGATAGGAAAGTTTTATTTTCTTGTTTGAAAAATTCAGGTAATAGAACTTAAATGAATGTGTAAGGTAATCTACTGTTACACATATTAATTTTAATTATTTGCATCACTGAGATGATGCATTGAGATGATTTACATTGAGATGACAGTTATATTTGCAATACTATCAGTTAAATTATGTGAAGAAAAAAAGAAGGTAGATAGCTCTTCACAATTGCTTTGAGATTCTGAAAGGGAGAAACTTTGCTAATAAACATTTTTCAATCACAAAATTTCCCCAATAAAGGTGAGTAGGGTAGAAATATGACTTCTTATTTCTTTCATTAAAGTTATTATGGCATTATTATTCTGTGTTGTGTGTGTAGTAAGAAAAACATGTATATTCAAGGACACGGTTGCTTTTCTAAAATCTTGCCATAAGTTATACAACAATAAAATGTGGATATAAAATATATCAGATGAGAAGGCGGTTAAATATGTGAGGTGTGGAATAGCTTAATTCTCTTCTTAGACAAAGAACCCTTGTTGTAATTTTCCAATGTGAGAATTTTAACAACCAGACAGTATTCTGTATTTTCTTTTTTCATTTTCTAAAAAGACGTGTAGTTTAGTTGCATAAAAGAAAATATAATAAGGGAGAAAGCCTCCAGGGAACATTTTAGAAGCCAAAAGAACAGAAAGAACTTGCAAATGAACTATTAAAAGCTTTAAAAAAAGAGGGGGATGTAATAAAATATGTTTTATATGTCATGAGGACTTTGCTTTTAGTAGCATACACTTTAAGCTGGACTATTCGTGTCCTTTCATAAGGTGTTGTATATACATACACGTTTCTATTAAGGAAATATTAACAGTGAATAATTCAAGTTAAATTTATTCATCCAAACCCTTAATGATTTGTCAACTGTATGCGAGATACTGAGGTGGGCACTGAGGTTATGGTGGTGAACAAGATAGACAAGGTCATTGCCCTTACAAATTATGGTCATCACACAACAGATAACCAAATCTCCTGGAGGAATAATCACTAATTCCAGTATGACACTTTCTTTGCATTTAACTGTATACAGTAAACTCATAACAGAGTCCTAGAGCTTATTTCACATGCATGACATACACATTAAAGCTCAAAAATAGAAATGAGTATGGTATAATTGGAGGATGTTGGGAATATAAACCATACGTATTTAGTCTATCCTTTACATTATAATAAGTATATCAACTAGAGAATTTGATTCCTCATCTGACTCCCAATATGTTTGTAGGCATATTCTTTAATTAAAATGCATAACCCAGACTATTTTTGTGGTTATCATTTGTATGGCAGGATTTCAGATGATACTTTTTATGAAACACTTTTAGACTTGATTTAACAAACAAATCATCCTATCAACATCGTATCTGTATAACTATGAAGAAGGGGACAATTTAATATTTTAAACACTCAATGTTTTTATAAGAGTTACTTTTATAAGTGCTTCTTCAGAGACACACTACAGAAAGTTAAAAAATATATAATTTAACATGCTTTGAAATGCTAATATATTATAGAAAAATTACTGTCAAAACATAGTCTGATATATATATATATAATTTATTATGTAATTATTATATATATATATATTATATATTTTAATGAGTCACTGAGAAAGATTACAGTCCAACAGAAAATCTTGACAAAGACAAGAACAAATTTATCTTACTTTCACACTATAAACTTATAGCTTTAAAATGATAAGTTAGATCCAGATATCCACAAAAGACCATTAGGAGGGTAAAGTAGAAATAGAGAAAAAATGTGTGTGAAACAAAACTTAAAAAAAAAAAGAAAACCAATATAAATTAGAGACATACATAATGAAAATTACATAGATACATACTCACCAAGTAAAATTGTGATAATCTCTTTCTCTTTGTAATATAGGGTCGAGAATGGTAGAAACTTTAACTTTTTCTTACACTAGAATATCTCCAAGACATAGGACAGTTCTCAGAATATAAAAGGAGCTCAGTAAGTTGTTTAATAAAGTAATTAGAACTACTTCCTATGGACTCTACAATTAAATTTCTCAATTCATGACACAATTTCTTTATCATTTAACTTGCTCCTTAAATTATTCCCCCTAGTAATTTTCTCAACCTCCTTGAAACATTGAGGCCTATTATTCTATTGTTTCCCCTTTCAGCTTTCTCTTCTTCCTTTTTTCACTCATGTTAATACTTACAGCTTGTCATTTAAAGAATTGGCATCCTTCTTTTGCCATTATATTTAAGCAGCTTTATTGTTTTTCTGTCCCACCAGTTACTGAAAAGTCCTTTCACCCCATCAACTGAAAGTTCTGTCATATCTAATATACACTTTAGAATGTCCCTACCACAGTGCTGAGGACTACCCTAGAAATCTCAGCACAGAATCTCAGAAACATCTTCCTGTGTTAACTCATGGTCTTCAACATCAGCTGTCCTCTCTAAGTACTCAGTTGTCCTATTGCATATGTTCAGGTAGTACTCTTCTTAGATCTGAAAGGCAGACCTTTTAAATTTTATCCTTACTCTCACACCTCTGGCTGCCCCACCTTCCTCTCTGTAATGAACTTTTTATAGTACTGAGAAAATAGTGGGAACAGAGGGTCCCTCTCTTCTTGATACAAAACACTTTATTTACCTTTTCCCACTTCCTTGGTGTATGATAGCAAAGATTATTTAGAAGCTTATATCGTCTTGTATCATTTTTCAGAAACATCTCTCAATAAATTTTGATACTTTTCCCTTCCTAAACCCATCCTAGAAAAAAAAAGCAAATACACTCAAATGTTTTCCCATTTTAAGAAATATATTTCTTGTCCCCCTATATTATTTTCCATCTCTCTGCCTTTTCTTTTTAATATCTTGTTTTTACTTCCTACAATTGATTTTCTGCACAAACTATTATATTTTTGTTTTTACTTTTATCAAATCTATAAAAACTACTTATGCTGGCAAGTTATCGATAACCTTTTTGTGGATGTTGGTGAGGATGTGGAGAAAGGGGAACTCTCTTACACTGTTGATGGGGATGTAAACTGGTGCAGCCACTCAGCAAAACAGTATGAGGGGGGGTCCTCAGAAAGTTAAAAAATGAAACTACCGTATAAGCCAGCAATTGCACTACTAGGTATTTACCCAAAGGATACAAATATACTGACTTGAAGGGGCATATGCACCCTGATGTTCATAGTTGCATTACCAACAGGAGCCAAATAATGAAGAGTCCAAATGTCCATCGACTGATGAATGGATGAAAAAAAAAAGGTGGTGTAGATATATACAATAGAATATTACTCAGCCATCAAAAAGAAAAAATGAAATCTTACCCTTTGCAATGATATGAATGGAACTAGAGAGTATTATGCTAAGCAAAATAAGCCAATCAAAGAAAAATACCATAGGATTTCACTCATGTTGAACTCAAGAAACAAAGCATAAACATAGTTGGGAGGAAAGAGAGATGCAAACCATAAGGCAGATTCTTAATTATAGAACTGATGGCTATTGGGGGGACGTGAGTGTGGAGATGGGTTAAATAGGTGATGGATATTAAGGAAGTAACTTATGATGAACACTGGGGACCATATATAAGTGATGAATCACTAAATCCTACACCTGACTAGTATTACACTGTATGTTAACTAACTGGAATTTAAATAAAAACTTGGAAGAAAAAAAATAATCTTATTGTCAGATAGAACACTCATTTGATATCTTAGACTTCATTCATTAAAGTGCTTTCTTCTTAAACCATTTCATGATCTGCCCTATAGTAGCTTCAAACTCTCCTTATTTTCCATACCTTTCCAAACTGTCCCTTAAATGTGTACATGGTTCAGGATGCCTGGGTGGCTCAATTGGTTAAGCATCCAACTCTTGATTTCGGCTCAGGTCATGTTCTTATAGTCATGAGATCAAGCCTTTCTCAGGCTCCATGCTGGGTATGGAGCTTGCTTGGAATTCTGTCTCTCCCTCTTCCTTTGCCTTTCCTACACTCATGCTTTCTCTCCCTCTGTCTCTCTGTCTCTTTCTCTCTCTCAACCTGTCAAAAAATGTGTATATACTTCTGCATACTTATGTGTAAATTGTTTTAATCAGTCTTGATGTTCAGTTTGGCATTTCCCATATTCCTTTATTAATTAAATTATAATCTGAAAATTCTTAATATTTTATATGTATTCTTGTCTACAGATCTACATGTCCTATTGTCCACTGAAATTATCTTTTTGTGTGTGCTTTAGACACTTTAAATTCAAGGTTTCTAAAACAGGCCCTGTTTCCTTTTCACTGAAATTCATATTTCATTCTGTATCCCCTTTACAAGTGATATTGAATTACACAAGTCAGAAACCATGGAATTATTTCTTCAGAGTCAGAAACCATGGAATTATTTCTTCAGAGTCAGGAACTCTGAAGAGTGCTGGAATTTATCTTATTTGCATTCTAACACACCAATCTCTTACTATTTTATGGATATTGGCAGAGAATGTGTGACCCCTGGGTTGGAGTCAAAGGACTTTATTACTCAAGACAAAAGATGTAGCTAGAACTTCTAGTTTTAACACCAGTTCTCCATTACCTTCCAAATTCCATGGAAGACAGACTCCAAATAGATGTCTGCACATATGGTGGGTTGGGTAAAAACAGAGAAAAACTAAGCTTAATAGTGAGTGGTAAGCATTTCTGTTGTTTGTAGAAAGACGTTATCTCATCCATAAAGATTACTTTCTGCAAACACAGTCCTTGGCCCATTGCAGAATGCCTCCTCCAACTACCACTACCCACAACCAATCAATCACCTACTCCAGTTGACTCCAACTCCTAAATATCATTTAACTTAATCCGTTGGTCTCAATCTTCATTGTTACTACCCTATTTTAGGCCATATCATCTCATCTATCACCAGAATTATTGAAATGTCTTTTACAAATCTCCTTGCTTATCAGAACTCTGCCTCAATCCTGACATCACTGATAAATCTCATATCTGGAGTCAGACTACCATGATAAAAATTAATTCTGATCATGCCACTTTTAGATTTATTGTTCTCATTGCCCTCAAGAAGAATTGACAGGTTCTTAAATTAACTGATATTAATGTATTTCATCATCTGGAATCAGCTTACATTTCTAGATAAATTTATTTCACTGCTTTTTCTTTACCATTTCCTTTTCCATGTAACAATAATTCCCATACGTCAACTTGCCTCATTTCCCACTGCCAATTTATATACCAAACTACTTCCTTTTTCTGTCTCTCAACCCCAAGTCTTTGGGTTTATATTTTCATTTACTTTATTATGCCTACCCAATTTCTACTTGTAAATTTTTTTATTCACATTTCTTAAAGTTTTAACTTTAAGGTCATGTCTGCCAAGACATTATTATTATTAACCTGCAAATAAGGAACACATCATGCCTCCTCCATGTGTCCCAGTTACAATTTGGGCTTTCCAATTCAGAGCATACCAATCTTTTCACTAGACCATATCCCTCACTGGGATCTCTTTGGAGACCACAGACTACATTGTATTCTTTGAATTATGCTATATACTCAACAATTTCTTTCTTAATAAATATTTGTGTAGGGGCTCCTGAGTGGCTCAGTCAGTTAAGTGTCCGACTTCAGCTCAGGTCCTGATCTCGTGGTCCGTGGGTTCAAGCCCCACATCGGGCTCTGTGTTGACAGCTCAGAGACTGGAGCCTGTTTCAGATTCTGTATCTCCCTCCGTGCCCCTCGCCCAGCTCATGCTCTGTCTCTCTCTGTCTCAAAAATAAATACACGTTAATTTTTTAAATACTTAAAAAAATAAAATAAATATCTGTGTAAAGATAAGTTACAAATATCTGTGATGATTGAGATTTTCTATATACTTAAAGATTAGTGTTCTTTGAAGGAATGAAACAAATTTTAATTGACTTTGTGTTGGCACCCATAAAGGTAGTTCCTAACATGTGCAGCTGTTCCTCATTGTTTGCAAATTTTATATTTGTGTATTCACGTGCTTGCTAAAACTTATTTGTAACTGAAAAATCAATACTATATTTTGAAGTCATTCATGAATATATGCACGCACAAAACAGCAAAAAATATGAATCACTCAATGAACCCATTACCACATGATTCAATGTGGTTATTTTCTGTCTTCTTGGTTAAGTTCTCACACTGCAAAAAGTATTCTTTTCAGGGTCTATAGTGCCATGTTTTTGCATTTTTGTGCATTTTTCTTCATTATTTTTTTCCTATTTAAACTGCCTCCCACTATGTGCTGTCTAGGGTTCCTAAATGCAGTTAGCCTGTGATGTGCCTTATGGAGAAAATGCCTGTGTTAGATAATCTTCCTTCAGCATGAATTACAGCACTGTTGTCAGTGAACCAATGTTACTGAGTCAACAACACCACTAAACAAGGTGTCAGACTACTAAACAATGTACAAAACAAGGTGTTAAACAAAACACACATAAAACAAGGTCATGCATTTATTGGTCAATGGAAATATTGTGACCAGAAGCTTACTGGAAACTAATATTGTATTTTCCCTAACAACAATGAACTATTGTTTGCTAATTCAGTATCCCTGTTATTTTATACAGCATAATTATGGTAAATAATGAGACTAGATTGTAACTACCTTTTCATAAATCTTTTAGAATTAATAGTTGAATGAAAAGAAGCAAGGAATGAAGAAGGAAGATGCTGAAAGTGTGTCTCTGACATTGTATTATGAGGGATATAACTTGTTCAGCATTTTGTTTAATGATTTGTATGAAGATGAAAACATATTTGTGTAATTGGTAGGTGATACATATCTGTGATATAATTACACAGAATTCAAAATTATCTTAGTATGCTGAGGAAGCTTATTAGAAATCAATAAAATAGAATTTAACAGGGATGCCTAGATTCACTATTTAAAGTCTCCATATAAGCTACCTGAGACTGATAATAAAAAATCTTTACAGTTTTTATATAAATTTACCTGAAAGTTTAATTTGACTTAACCACAAGAAAAATAGGAAGAAAATGTGTCGAAATCACATAAGATAAAATTGCACTTTTGCTTTACTGTGCTGCAGATTGAAAATTCAGAGAAAATGTGCTCTAGGACTTTCATCTTTAAAACAGGAACCAAGTAAAGAGATTTCAATTAATTCACCATGTCCTGCTTTTCTAACTGGATATTTGTAATTTTTCATGTTATTAACTTAAAATCCTGCTATCTACTATTGTATTTCTCATCCCTGTTTTCATAGTTCTAAACTCTGCAAGAAACACTTAAAAACAAATGACAAATAAATTTTAAAAATACTGGTAATGCCATTTAGACACACCCAAAAGACACCTAACTTGCAAAGAAATATTCTGGTTCCCTTAGAATCACTATGACCTTATCTAGATATATTTTAGCTAATAAATTGGTTATAAAAGCATAACACCTTAAGAATATTCTAAACTTTAGAGCCATATCCCAACACCATTCTAGTGAAGATATAAACTGTATCTTAAGTAACCAGTATTATCAATCTTTGTGAAAACTATACTGCATATATTCAATAACACTGGCAAGATTGTTGTGGCTGATTATTTGGTTTGGTGGTAACAAAAGATTGTAAGGATATTCACTATTTGTTGTAATAATCAAAAGCTTTCAAGTTAACCTAAATTTTTACTGATCTATAGACAGAGTCTTTGATATTAGATTTTAATACCATTCAAGTTGTGCTTCAAAGTTAGCCCAACCCTGAAAATATTACACTTAACCTCCCACTTCCAGGCTTTCTGTTGGACTATTTTAAACTTCTAAGCCTCTTTAACAAAGTTAAAACTTTAAAGCAGTTTAACTGTCTCTGAAGTCATGCTGAGAGTAGAGAAAGAATACATCACTTACTTTAAAATTCAGCCTCTTGAGGACTATGGTTAAGAATCTTTAAAAGAAACTTCAGTTTCTCTATTCTTGGACTAACCACCATATTTTATTTCAGGGAAGCCTAGTCATTTCAAAAAAGGTGGGACTCTTTTGGAGCAATTGGCCATGCTCTTGAAACAAATAGATCATTTATGTTTTTTGAACTATAGATTATTTCTACCTTCAGAAAGACTAAATAACATTTAAAATAATATTACTTCTTTTACTTAGAATATGCAAGATTCTTTAGAGAATCATGGTACAAGTTCCAAAATATGTGTAATATTCATAACAGGATGACAACTGGTGTATTCATTCCAAATAATTTTAAAATCAGTGTATAGTGCTTATAGTGAATACATTTTCTTTTAGTTCTCATCAATATAGAATAGCCAATTTATTTTACCTATAAATATATTTATTAAAAAAAAGACATGTGCCATGGAATAACTTACATATGTGATAGTTTTCTATAAAATATCAAAAATTTAATTTACAGCCAAAACCATCTTGAGAAGAAAGAGCAAAGCCATAGACCTCATTTTCCCTCATTTCAAACTATATTATAAAGCTATAGTACTTAAAACAGCATGGATTTGGCATAAAAACAGACACATAATTCAATAGAATAGAATAGACAGCCCAGAAATAAACCCATGCATATATGATTAATTTACAACAAAGTAGCCAGGAATACACAGTGGAGAAAAGACAGTCTTCTTGACAAAATGGTATCAGGAAAATCAGGCAGCCATATGCAAAAGAATAAAACTGGACCACTATTGTACACCATACACAAAGATTAATTAAAAATGGATTAAAGTGTTGAACATAAGACCTGAAAACATAAAACTCCTAGAAGAAACATAGGTGATAATCTCCTTGAGATAGGTTTTCATGGTGATTTTTTTTTTAAAACTAACACCAAAAGCAAAAGCAACAAAAGCAAAAAAAAAAAAAAAAAAAGCAATTTAGGCTGCATTAAACTAAAAATCTTCTGCATAAACAAAGAAAATCATCAATAAAACAGAAAGGCAACCTAGTGAATGATGATATATTATTTCATTTTGTCAATATATTATTATGATAAATCACACATCTGATAAGGGGCTAATATCCAAAATATATAAAGAACTCTTGCAACTCAATAGCAAGAAAGCAAAAAACCTAATTTAAAAAATGGGCAGAAGATCTGAATATACATTTTATTCACAGAAGACATATAGATGGCCAACAGGCACATGAGAAGATGCTCAACATCAAAAATATCCAGGGAAATGCAAATTAAAACCACAGTGGTATATCACCTCATATCTGTTAAGGTGGCTATTGTCCAAAAGACTGTTTTGAAATAAGTATTGACATAGATGTAGAATAAATGAAATCCTCATACACTGTTGATGGAAATGTAAATTGATGTGGCCACTCTGGAAAACAATATGGAGGTTCCTCAAAAAACTAAAAATAGAAGTACTATATGATCCAGAAATTTTACTTCTGGGTATTTATCTGGAGAAAACAAAAACACTAATATGAAAAGATGTATGCACCCCCTTGTTCATCACAGCATTATTTATATGAGCCAAGATGTGAAATAAGAAATTGTGCCCCCTCCCACACACATGCATAGTAGAATACAATTTGGCCATAAGAAAAAAAAATGTTACCATTTGCAACCACATGGATGCTCCTAAAGGCCATTATGCTAAGTTAAATAAATTGGACAAATAAGGACAAATACCATATGGTATCCTATATATGAATCTAAAATATGTATGTATTTTATGTAGTAAATATATATTTTTAATATTGACATAAATATAAATAAAATGAAGTTCATACATACACAGAATAGATGGGTGGTTGCCAGAGATGGGGGATTAGAGGTGGGAGAAATGTTTTTTTTTTTTTTTAGTTTAAATGAATTTTAAAAATAACTTAAAAAACTTATACTGCATATACTTGACAGTGGACTAGACACAACAAAAAGTGATTTAGCTGAAAAATGCATCAGAAGAAATTTTCTACAACATACCCTATGAAGAGAAAAAGAAGGAAAATAGAGATAAGAGAATAAGAAATATGAAGATATAGTCAGAGTTTAACATAAATTAGTCAAGACCATATGAAATAAGAAAAGTAAATTTAATATGTGAAGTTATAATTGCTTGGAATTTTCCAGAATGGATGAAAGATATCAAGCCTTAGATTCAAAATATCAGTTAATTCTAAGCAAAATAAATTAAAATGAATCTTCTCCTAGACACAATATAAAGAAATAGTACAGCACTGCAGATAATAAGAAAAAAATTAAAGAGGTATGAATACAAAATATTTTAAAAATTGAAAATACAAAAATATAATTTTTCTCAAAATTATTGCTTAATTTGAAAATCCTTAGGGCTAACCTCCTAATAAAATTTTATAAGATAACTATATTGAATACCACTCTGTAAAATTATTTGCCATATAATTTTGATATTATTTTTGATAATTTTTACAAAACTGTGTTTTCACAGTGATCATTGTGATCATTATTCAGTACATCTTATCTATAGATATACTGATGATTTGAAAATTTTAGAAAGTAGAATATTTTATTCAGTATTAAGAGACTTTTATATTTACAAATAGTGCTTTCTTTCCACATTGATTTCTTTCAGGAAAATTTTCAGGACTGATGAAATTTAGTTGAATAGTTTTGGGAGGTACAGCTGTAATTTTTTGGAGAAGAAATTGATATAGATTACTCCAAAGTATAAATTATGAAAATATGTCATAATATTTTTATCAGTTAGGAAAAAAAAACCCTAAAATTCCACTATCAGTAAGTTTTGGACCAAAGTTTGGAGAACATAAAAAAATTAACATTACCCTATAGTTCTCTACATTATAACTGACTCTGAGATTACTATAAATATGTCCATACATTTCATTTAATATTAATTATGTTTCTTTTTCCTGCTTCTTTTTTATCAGAAATGACTAAAAAACACAACTAATTCTATGATTATTAAAACCATGTTAACTAATATAGCTTATCATTTTGGCTTAATTTTTCAAAAGCAAAGTATTGAAAATAAAGGTTTTTAGGATGTGAAACATATAGAAAGGTACACACACATACCTGTGAAGAATTTCCAAGATATTTAATAAACAGGTGCAATGAGGGTTTGAGTATGTCTGCTTTAAAATCTAGCAAAATGAAAAAACAAATAAAATATCACAAATGCCATAGAGTTGCAACAACTAAAATAGGATTGTCAAAAGATAAACAAGTTAAAGATCAAATTATATATGTGAACTCTTGATCCAGATATATTTAGGAATTTAACATATACTAAAAGTAGCTACTAAAGGTAATATAAAAATTATGAATTAGCAGATTCTCTAGATGGAATTGGCTATTGCAGAAAAAAATCCACCTAATTTTTAATGGTATAATAGGTTCTAAGGTTTATATTAGTTGTTTTGAAGAACAAAACATTTAATGTTAAAAAATAAAAAACATGGGGCGCCTGGGTGGCTGAGTCAGTTAAGCATCCCACTTCAGCTCAGGTCATGATTTCACGACTTGTGGGTTCGAGCCCCACATCGGGCTCTGTGCTGACAGCTAGCTCAGAGCCTGGAGCCTTCTTCTGATTCTGTGTCTCCCTCTCTCTACGACTCTCCCCTGCTCATCCTGTCTCTCTCTCTCAAAAAAAAAAAAAAAAAAAAAAGAAAACAAAAAATAAAAATAAGTAAAAAACATAAGAATTACCAGTAAGCAAATATATATCTACCAAATGCCTTCTTATACATGAGTCTTTATTAATTTATGAATGATAGGGTATTTTAAACTTCACAGCAATACAAGGAAGAGTAAAAACAAAGAGTAAAAGAAAAATGACTGGAAAAGAATGAAAGTTAAATAATAAAATATGATTGTGTTTTTTGTTGTTGCTGTTTTGAGAGAAAGAGAGGGACAAAGAGAGACAGAGAAAGAGAAACCCAAGCAGGCTATGTGTTGATGTGGGGCTCCATCTCAGGATCATTCATAAGAGCATGACCTGAGCCAAAATCAAGAGTTGAACACTTAACCGACTAAGACTTTCAGGCGCCCCAATAATAAAATATGTTTTGAATTAAGTGCCAAATGAATTAGAACAAGTTTCAACAAGTATGAAATATAGGTACAAAGTCCCCAATGTTTAAAGAGTACACACACACACAAATAAGAAAGTAATAGGATTTCATAAGAATAAAGAAAAGGACAAAAAAATCAATGGAGTACTCCAAAATTATTTGTTGAATAAATGTATGAAAGAAAAAGAAAAATACTTAGGTATTATCAATGATTATTTTAGATCATTGAATTAGAACTGATCTTAACTTTTTTGATGAAGTTTCTAACCTTTTAATCTTTAAAGTGATAATATATTGCCTTTTACTCCTATAATAAGACTAATTTATAAAAGGCTGTGATGAGCTTACTGACTCTTTTATATCAGCTCTTAGTCAAATTACAATTCATACATTTCACATAAAACACTCTGCAAGTATTACTTTTAGGTCCAACATAGCAAATGGGTTATGCAGTCATCAAGGGCTAAATGGAGTTAAATACTTGCCTGGATATTTGAAAACTTGCAGGGTGACACAATTTCAAACTTAAATCTAGGACTGGAAGGCGTATTGGAGATCATGTAGTGTAATTTCCTTTATTTCTGAGAAAACCGAGAGCCAGTGCAAGGTGAAGCAGTTTATCCGATATGAAACAATTAACAAGTAATAGGAAGGGGAATGAAATTTAGGTCTCTAAACTCCCAGCTCAATATTCCATCCTTCACTATGACAACATTAAAGTAGTTTCAGCTTTCAGCAAGGCAGTGTATGTTATGTCTAATAACAAGATATGTCAAACAAATAATTTTCAACATAAAGCTCTTTTGAAAAAATAATTTAGGAAAATCTTTTGTTTAAACTCCAGAATAACTGATTGGGATTTCATTTTAGGAAGGAGCTAAAGCTAAGTAGACAAAAAGTCTCCTGCATACTACATATATATATTTTTTCTATTTCACCACACTAATTGTTTAATTAAGTAAACAATTATCATCAGTAGTTTATTTTGAGATACAACTGTTAGCCAAACTCCAGGGCACCTGTGTGGTTCAGTCAGTTAAGTGTCCATCTTAGGCTCAGGTCATTATCTCATTCTTCATGGGTTCAAGCCCCACATCAGGCTCTGTGCTGACAGCTTAGAGCTTAGAGCCTGCTTTAGATTCTGTGTACCTCTCTCTCTCTCCCTCTGTCCTGCTTGCTCTCTCTCAAAAAGAAATAAACATTTAAAAAACTTTTTTAAAAAAGCCAAATGTCACTCAGTTTTAGTTACTAGCCCTGTTAAACCACATGATACTATCATTTCCTTTGCAGCCTAGAAGTATTTTTGTCTAATCTTTATACTTTTTTTTTCAAATCTGAGATTTTAACCTTATTTTGTACTACTTTATATCATTATATAATGCTTAAGATGTTAGAATAAAGTAAAAACCTCATATAAAATCCTTGTTGAAAGGTTCTAGCAGGAGAGAGCAGTTACTCCTATACGCTTGACAGAACAGTCCTGTATCTGGAAGGGAAGGTCCATTTTCTTCAACCTGGCAGGCAGCTTCAGAAGGAATGCATAGGAAGCAGTGAGGGAGGAAGGGGCCACCTCCTTCACCAGCCAGATCCGATGAATCAACACTGTATATGCACAGTTTTGAAGTTCTGATGTAGAATTTACCAATAGATTTTAAAGTAGCTTTCTAATGTGTCTGATCTAAATTCTAGTATTAAATAGCAGTTGAAAGTAGGCTGCAAAAATACTGATTCTTTGAGAAAAGGTATTTAATTTATTAAAATGTTCAATCAGAAGTATAGCAGATGAAAGTATTATAAAGTTTTCCTCATGTTTTAAAGCTAATGCCTTATAAGTGAGAGGTATAAAAACTGATATCATTTGTGCTTATTGAGCAATACATAAGTTTACAAAAAAAGAATTCCATTATTTTTATTTTCCTCTTTTATCTATTTACTAAAATAAAATAAGACATTGCTGTAAATGGTTGTAACTAGGGGCGCCTGGGTGGCTCAGTCAGTTAAACATCTGACTTCAGCTCAGTCATAATCTCACAGTTAGTGGGTTTGAGCCCTGCGTCGGGCTCTGTGCTGACAGCTAGGTCAGAGCCTGGAGTCTGTTTTCGGATTCTATGTCTCCCTCTCTCTGACCCTCCCCTGCTCATGCTCTCTCTCTCTCAAAAATAAATAAAAAAATTTAAAATGTTTTTAAAAAATAATAAAATTTTGAAAAATAAATGTTTGTAACTAATATGCTATGGTAATGTTGAAGTATGCATGGAGAAGAAGCAAAACTAACAGTGCACACACAAAAAAGGAAGCTTGATTTGTTCTGCCAGTTATCTAACACAAGGTATAAAATTTAATTTTCACAAAAATAATAAATATAAAATTAAAATTTCTTTTTGTCATCCAAAAAAAATTATTTCAACATTATTGAAATGGTGCAGAAGTCTGAAAGGGACCTTGGGATTACTGAAAGTCCTTTTTAATGTGTCTAGACAGAACAAGAGCACTTAACTGCTGAGAGAAGGTCACAATACAGACAGTGGTGGAATATGAGCTGTAATCACTATTTACTATCATCTTGCTAGTCTCCCCTAACAGAACCTTCCATTTACAAACCAGTTCTTCATATACCTTAGAATTATTTTTATGCTAAGTTTTGATAGTTATAACTATACATTCATACTATCTGTTGAATAAATGTGGTAAAGTTCCAACCTAATAAAGCAGATCCTTCGATATTGAAAGTACTAATTTTAAAAATGTATAATATACTTGATGTTTCTTTCCCTTAAATGTTTTTCAGAACTCACCAGGACACATTAAAGTCACTAAGGGTCCTTATTGTAATATACTGTTAAGAAAATACTATATTTTCTTATCCCTAACCTCCTTCAGAAATAAAATTTCACCTTGAAGATGAAGCTGGAAGTTGATAGGGGTTGAAAAGTCTTTTCCTTAGAAAGTAAACAAAAAAGGCACATATTAGAGATTATAGTACCTGGTGTTGTTTTTTCTATTGAACACATTTTTAACTTCTTTAAGTTTCAATTTCATAACCTTCAGGAATGAAAAAGTGAGAAAGTTGATCTCATCTGGCCTTCCAAGAATTAAATCCAGTGAAACACTCTGTCTTTTTGTATATCTGTATAGTGTATTATTTTTTATTTGCTCTCACACTACAGGGGAAAAAATCTTTCTGAATTGACAGTAACCTAAAGCTATGGCCCTGATGATGAGTATTCATATCCATTATCCAAGCTTTAAAAGTCACATAAATGAAGATTCCCGAGATTCATGTTTTTTTTTAAATATGAAAATAATGATTTGGGATTTTCTTGTTTTGGGGGGTTTGAGGTTGTGTTTTTTGTGTATTTTTGTGGATTTTATTGGGGTTTCTTTGTTTTTTGCTTGAGGTGATAACTACAATCAGCATTTGATTGCAATAAATTTAGTTCTTATTGGTTAATCTTTTTTTATTACTATTTTATGGAGGAGTTCTTTCTTTAAAATAATTCTAGTTTCTGTTGTTTATTCTAGTTTTTATAGGCAATTCAGAGAACTTTGTTTTATTGATTAATCAAGTGACAGATTTACTCTGACTTCATAGGTGCTGCTGACAATAAAGGATATGTTTTAAAAGCTATGGGAAGAGTAGCATGCGACGCCCCTTCCATTCTATCCTGTCTCTGTGCCAGCCTGTGCTTCTGTAGAGGTTTCTGACAGTCTTGCGGCTCCAACAACAAGTGTATTTATGCACTCCAGGAGGGTGAGTTTCACTTCTTCCCATTCCCTGTGTCTCCATGCAGCAATGTTGACTAATTACGAGGGCATTTATGGCTGTGTGGAGATGTAAACTGTGGCTTTTCAGCCATACTGGTTGATGCCGAGGTGAAGATCTGTGGATTCCAAATGGCTCAAATACTTTTGCCCGAACTTAAATGTATACAAACAGACCTTCCCTTTTATGTTTCTTCTTTTACTCATACCACATATTGACCCATTTTCATCTGTAATAGTAGAAGTTTAAATTCCATCACCAGACCCCCACCGACTACAAAATTCTGTGTGCCCGAACATTCACATTCTCATATTATTAGGGTATTGTGTTCTGAAGAGTAAGCATAGCATCTTAAGTTATCCTGATACTTACCTGTTTGCTCAGTTTTCAGAGATAACCCTAATGTTTATTGACATTTTTTGAAACTATGCACAAAAAATTATGCTTCTGTGATTAGTCTTCCATGAAGATCCAATAACTTTCTTTTTATCTAATTGTTCATAACTTAGTATGAAACTCTTTTACTGTTTTCATATAAAGTATATTTTTTGAAAATTCCACTTATTTAATTATTAGATATTATTTGTTCTTGAGCACACTAATATATTTTTGCCACTTTTCCACCTTATAATTGAATGGTGGTTGCTATGGGAGCATGTTGGGTCCATACCTATAATTGAATTGTGAAAGTATAGTTTGAAATGAATCTTATAGAATAAGTTTTGGCTTGTTAAAAGTACAGATAGAACAACCCAGGTAGTGCAGATAGTATGCTCAAAAGCTAAGAGGCTTGAGGAAGCTTCAAATAATTAGAAACATTGATGCATCATGCCAGATAAATCCACCCTCCCCAAATGGCTGACATTATGCAGAGTATGACCCACTATATAAAACACTAATCAAACAATTGTAATGGTGTGCTGTTAAAAAGCATATCATTACTAAAGGATGTGGAACCATGTGATATCCATGAAATAAACATCAGTCTCAACTTGCACCAAATTCTTTCTTCTTGCCTAAGATATTAAACCCATGACCCCATCACTTCAATCCTGAAAAAAAAATCTCGTCTTTATATTTATTAGTCTACAGGAGATTTCCCCGTCTCCAACAATAGAATCATACTGTTTTAGACACAGAAATATATACTCTTCTGCAAGCCACAAGACAATCAATAGAAAACTCCACTGAGTGTTTCACTGGCTATTTGCCAGTCTCTTAGAGACAAAAAAAAATGTTACTGATGTGCAGCATGATATCAGTTTCCTCTCTTAAAGAATATGAGAAGCTCTCCTCCAACCAACATTGACAAAAGACTCAGACATCTCACAATCTAACTTTATAATATACTCTCTCCAGGGACATCAAGAGACTTTCTCATACAAACATTGGAGAACAGGTAATTAATGGTAAATAAAAAATCAAACTAGAGATATACTGGGTGCTGAAAAGAACAGTGGAACTTAAAAGTGACAAAACTGAAGAATTTTCTTCATAAAAAATATCTCCAGGATAGAGACACTGGGTAGTATAAGTTAACAAATGTAAAGATTGATCAGAAACCACATACATTTCAGTTTGTTCAAAGTGCCGAGATAAGTACAAAGAGAGCAATTTATTGTTTTCCAAAAGTTCTGCAACAACACACATAGACAAATGAGGCAAATTAAGAAAGAATATTCTGTGCATTCTGACTGGGAGTTATTTGTCTTCTTTAATCTGGGGAATGAGATGGACAAACACATGCTAGCAATGAAAAAACTTAATGCAATCTTACCACTTACCCTTAATTTTTTTAAAAATCCTAAACCTTTAAAATTAAAATGCATGTCTCATTTTAACAAAGCAAAATGTGTCTCATTTTATGACTCAATGATCATTTCAGAAGTAATGTTCATTTAGTTTGATTTAAAAAAACCTTATTTCTATTTAAGATTACTAGAGTATAAGGTCTGATATTTTCTATATTCTGAAATCAAACATAAATGTTATTAAAAATTGTCTCCTACAATGTACTTTATTTTTAAAATATAAGGTACTACATAGAATTATAGGTATTTATGTTGAAAAACTTAAAAGCAAGAAGTAAGGAAAAAGAAGGGAAAAATAGGAAAGAAGAAGGAAGGAGACAAAGAGGAAGGAAGGAAAGCTGGATGAGATATTTAGGAAGTAGGTTTTACCCACATTTCCCAGATAGCTAAAAACATTCATTTAGTTCATTACTTGCAATTGATTTGTTTTATGACACCACAGGACGCCAAGACACAGTGTAATCAGTCACCTTTTATAATGTATATGTCACCTGCAGTCTTTCAGAAAAACCACTCTAGGTAAAAATGGCTAAAATTGTGGTAAGTCAAGGACTTCCCAACTATTCTTACATTTCCTAAGAGACTTAATTCCTCACAGCCATCTTTCTGACCACAGTCCATTGGATGGCAGACATTTGAAATGATGGTGACAACATGAAAGGATATATCATTATAATGGCATTGATATATGTTCGCGGTATGTTTGGTCCTGTAAAGGCATGCCTTTATTAACTTATTTCAGAAACTCTATGAGAAAATTACTATTATTATTTTCAATTAACATGTGAGGACATTGAAGTTTTGACAAGTTAGAAGTTTAGCAAAGCCAGAATTTTTAACCATATTTTCTTAGTCTCCATTCCAGAATCTAAAATACTAGGTCATGGGGCATCTGGGTGGTTCAGCTGTTTAAGGATCTAACTTTGACTCAGGTCATGATCTGTCATTTCATGAGTTGGAGCCCTGTGTCAGGCTCTGTGCTGACAGTTCAGAGCCTGGAGCCTCCTTCGGATTTTGTGTCACTCCCTCTCTGTTCCGCTAATACTAGCACTCTATCTCTCTCTCAAAAATAAATAAGGATTTATAAATAAATAAAAGATAGATAGATAAATAGATAAAATATTTGGTTGTGATACTTTTTCAACAAAGATAAGGCAAAAAAAAGTGCTAATGGATGTTGAAAGAACAATGGCAGCTGGCTTTTCTGATATGTTATCAACAACTTCATAGAGCAGGATGTACACATTTACTCTGGATCTTGGAAGGTAAGTAGTGATGTGAAGAGTGGGCTAGAATTTTATTATTCTCAACATTCTAACACCTACTGTAATGCAGCCACATGTTATGGTCTTAAAATAAGTTGCTAGCACTTACTTAGTACTTACTATACACCAAGAAAACTTATAAAATGTGATTTATTTCCCATAACAGCTCTGTAAGGGATATGTTGTCATTATTCCTCATATATAGATGAAGAATAATAGAGGTTAAGTGACTTTGAAAAAAAGCACATAGCTAATAATTTATAGAGACCATCTACTCCAGATTCTCATGTGTAACTATGGATTTAAGGAGGAAAATATTAATAATATGCAGAGTACCTTGCATCAGGAAGGTGCAGTATTAAGGTTATTGGACATTACAGAGAGTTATAAAAGCCCAGTGCCACTGAAAAAATATAGGAAGAATATGTGAATCACAAAGAAACTTTGTTTTTATACAAATATTGTATAAAACGTCCAGTATACCTTACTGGATATTGGAATACCATAATGTCTGTATACATACATATAAAAATATATGTTATTAATAGTAATCACATAAATAAGGATTGTGGGTGGAAGAAATCATTAGGTCTCTTACAAGGGAAGTTTAAACCTTATTTTCAAGAACTGTTAAGTTACTTAGAATATACAATAGTGTGAGTAGAGTGTGTGTGTGTGTATGTGTGTGTGTGTGTGTGTGTGTGTGTGTGCATGTGTGTTACTACATTCTGCAAAAACATGAAAGGAAGAGAAAGCAGATGATGAAAATGAAGAAAGAGCTAAGATCATTTAGTTTCCTTTCTCTCTATGGGGGTTAACTGGACATCTCTTAAAATGGACCAGGCATAGAACTCAATTATGTCAGAGGCCATAGAAATAAGCTTGACTTCACAGCAGATGAAGTGGAATGTACAACTATATTTGGGAGAACATGAAGGGAAAGGTCTCATCATTTGTTCACTAATATTTTCCTAAAACTTAACACAGTGCTCAACACTCAGAATATGTAAACACAAGAATCAATGCAATCTTAAGAACTAAAAGAAGTTTGAAATTCAGAAATATGTTTTCAGCTGCTATGCTCTCTAATTAGATTGGAAAACAGGTGTATCTGTGTCATTCTCTAGTCAGTATGACTGAACAGATCACAAGATTCAATTCTGTTAATATAGTCATCTTCTTATTGAGATTTCTTCTGACATAGTGTTATACACAAACATATGCAAATATAACTTTTGTATGTAATTAAATTATTTTAGGAGTGTCTGGGTGGCTCAGGTCATGGCCTGGCAGTCCATGGGTTCAAACCCCTCATTGGGCTCTGTGCTGATATCTCAGTGCCTGAAGCCTGCTTCAGATTCTGTGTCTCCTGCCCCCCTCCCCCAAAAAAAATAAACATTGAAAATTAGTTTCTGATCAATCTTTACATTTGCTAACTTATACTACCCAGTGTGTCTATCCTGGAGTTATTTTGTATGAAAAAGTTCTTCAGTTTTGTCACTTTTAAGTTCCATTGTTCTTTTCAGTACTCAGTATATCTCTAGTTTGATTTTTTATTTACCATTAATTACTATTCTAATAGAATTTTAATGTTAAAATTTTTAATGTGAATGTTGAAAATACATGTATTTTTAATAGAAACATTTTATACAGAATAAAACTAAATTTGGAGAAGGATAATTGTAGTAAATCAATTCAGAGAATGATACATACATTAGCTTGGTTATATTATTGTATGAATAACATAGACCAAAAATTAAATTTCAAAGAGGAAAAAAGTAGTCATCGATAGAAAAACATGAAAGTTAATGGGTTGATGTTCAGTTTTTCTCAATTTCTGATATATTATTCAGTGTGACTGTTTTCCATCTTTATTTCCTCCCTAGTCATTACACATTTAAGAATAAAATATCTATTTTTACTCCTTTCTCACCCCTAATAATTGGCAAAATTTTTGAAAAAAAAAAAACGCTATCTAATTCCCACAGTTGATAATCCTTACAGATTTCTTTTGCCTCTGCTTATGTCATGCTTCTTCCTGAGGCTGAATTGTGTATAGAGGGATCAATTACAGAGAAAAGCTGGAATGACAGTCTAAGTCTTCTGTGGCTTGATTATATCTAAAGTTTCTTAGTTAAGTCAGTGAGACACTCCCTCCAGGCATGGATCATTGTATCATGAGCATCATTGGAAGAGACAGAAAGACAGGAGGGAGAGGGAGGAGAAGGAGCAATGATTCTTACACAGTAAACTGTATAATTTGGTATCTCTACAACTAGTGGACACCCGATAATTTTTAAATAGGTCACAGATGTTTGTTTCTGTGTAACAATATTACTTAGAAAGAAAACATACTAAGACATATTCAATATGTAAACAATGTTGAAATCATGCTCCCTTTTTGAGGAGACTGAAAGATAAAGAATTATGTGTATAATGATGTAACATATATATATATGTATATATATATACATATATATATATAAATCTTCTGGAAGTTTTAAGAAATTTTTCTGTATCCTAAAAATAAGAGATAAATTGATGGATAATTTGCATGTTAGATTTTTCAGTTGTATCTATCATTCAAATATTATTTAATTCAGCTTTATTCAAGTAATTACATGTTTTATGAATTTTTAAAAGACATTTTATATTGTGTCATATGAAATAAAGTCATTTAAAGTTATATAAAATAGTCATTTTCAGTACTAAACCAGTTTATTATTGACACTTTCTAAAAGTAAAATAAGTGAACCATGGCAAAAGCACAGAAATATCATACATAGACATTTAATAGACATTAAAATAAATGAATTATCATGGGCAAAAGTGAAACAAAAAAGAAAAGAAAACTACTAAAATCAGGGGAACCTGTTGATTTCTATTTCCTTGCATCATAAAAAGATTTTAGCAAAGTACATGGCTTTCTGAACCCACCAAAAATCTTATTCAGAAAATAGGAAACTACAGCTAGCAGCTTATGTCAGTCAGAATGAGAATAAGAGACAGAAAAACTCCAGCTTTTGTGTATATTATATTTGTAATGAGATGATTTGTTACGGCTTCTTCTTTACCACAGCAGTCACCTAATTCAGACAATGGCTAATGGATGTCAGAATTCTGGTAAGAGATTCAAAGACTCAAGTAACATGAAAATTGAATTCTATTAGTTTATTAGACTCTGAAATGATAAAAAATATTTTAAAAGGCTTATGAATGATTGAGGTTATCCAAACAGTGTCAGCCTATTAATGCCGCATGTCTTCTATAACAAAAAGCTTTGGATCTATAATACTGTATTTGATACCACCTAGGATCTAAAATTTGCAGAAAGAATTACATCTAAAAATTCCAAATGCAATTGACTTCAAAGATTGAACCTAAAATGAACTTGAAATCTTAGGTAACTCGATAATTTGTTCCACTTCCTTTACTCTGATGCTTTAAAAAAATGAAATATTTTAAAATATGTTAGACAATCTTTAAAGCTCAATTTAAAAACTGTTTTCCCATAACTAAGATAATAGTCTAAAGGATTCAAATGTGAAGTTCAACCATTTGAGTATAACAAATACAAGCAGTCATTTTTGTTTGTGTGAAATAAAGTAAAAGTAAGTGACCAGTGAAGACCAATTCAAACCAATAAGATAGAAATAACTATATAGGTTTATATATAAAATTCATTACATTAATTATGAAAAAGTGTTAATGTTAATAACATTATCTACCAACAGATATATAAAAAATTCTTCTTTATGCTCTTAGGATAATTTTATTTGTTTAAAACTACCAAATTTACAGAACAGTTTGCTGAAGGCAACTATTATATTAAAATACTATTCTTAGTAGATCTTTATTCTTTTTTTTTTGGATCTGATTAATCATGGTATGTGAAGGGCTTATGAATATTCTCTTCCAGTCATGAAGCACTTACCAGAGGCTTACAAAGTATTAACCAGTCTGATTTTTTAAAGGATTTTTTTTAAATAGCATATTCTTCAACATGCAATAATACCCTGAAGATAAGACAAAATTAGAATTGTGCATACAGGTTCTGGCTTTGTCAGGATATTCTATGAGAACTAATTAGCCAAATTATTTGTTTGTCTTAAATATTAATAGAACTTGGATATGAAGTACTATGATTGGAATTAGATCTTAAGATTATATGTTTTTATGTAGAAAGAGAAGGTCTTCTGATGGCCACAGAACAGGAAACAGACTCCATATCCACACATGACCTGAGTGTGCACCTTTGGAAAGGGTAAGTAATTAAAGTAATATATAGAAATGTGGCTTAATAAATATTTGTTGGATGAATGGATAAAACTCCTATGTTAATAGTTGATACACAAACATAGAAATCAATCACTCTATAATTCTTTTGTGATAAGCTTCATGAAAAGCCTCCTATAAGACTATTTATACTACATATATAGTGATTTCATTAAAAAAAGTAACAAAGTGCTATAAATGTTGAAAGTGGAGTCACAATTATTCCTCCTCAGATATCCCATAATGTCTGATACATGCGTTCCTGCTACTACTCAATGTACAACAAAATTACTGAAAAATTTTGTGTTCTGCAAATTTACAGTCTAAAAATATCTGGGCTAATGCCTAAAATGGGTTTGGAACTGTTCACTCAAAAACTATGATTATATAACCATAACACTAAGAAAAACAATAATTATCCTAAAAGAAATCCTAGCATAATTAAAACATGTAAACTTTCTAGTGTATGCAAAAAATTCAGTAAACATAAGAGTTACACATTTAAGAAGATAAATGATATCATGAAGAATGTAGTCTGCTGGGTTGTGGAAACCAAGGCAAAATACACAAAGAGGAGGGATTTTTTCAGAATAAATCTTCTAAAGTCCAAGGATGCCAAAAAAAGCTTCCAGGAAAAACAAGGCATGAATGTCATTTGTCTATGTGGTATAGTCTTCTTTCATTTCTTCATTGCTACTTGGTGGTGCCAAATATTAATATATGGGGACAAACAGTATGTGAACCAAAAACATTTACATTCCTTAACTTTGTTTCTTGCTTACCATTTACATAAAGCTAACCAGCATTATAGAAACAATCATTGTAGCAATACATAATTTACTTTGTCCTTAAAGTATATAATGTGTTTTTGCTGATTTTCTCTCTGATAGAGATTAGCACTTCTTAGACATTAAATGGAAGCAATTTTTCCCCCAAAGAACAAAACATGAATTTTATTTGTTGATACTATATCAATTTTAATATTCAATGAAACCAAATATTTCTTATATGCCCAGCCTTGCAACCTGCACTGAATAGAATAAAATTATAATTTTTACTGTTATGCTTGGACTATAATATTATTTTTCTATTAAAATAAGTAAATAAAAGTGATAATACTTTCAGATCCATTACTTGTTTTTTAAAGACATTCATATTCATTTGGCAAGATACTGTAATAAAGAGTGATCTAAGCATAGGCTTCAATGACAGATACATGTTTAATTCAGAAAAGTTCTTAGAAAAATTGCTTTTTTTGGATTTTATTATTAGTTTTTTAAAATTTCTTTATTGGTAGCAAAGAAACACTTCTGATTTCCATTACATATTCATTTTTCTAGGCATTATATTTGCCAGTCTTCCCATATTTCTACCTCACTGTCTTTCTTTCTCAATTTATAAATTCATTGGTGTAACCACTGAATGTATATCTAATGAGTAGGTCTAGGAACATGTTTTCAGTTAAACTGAATGGTAAAATACCTACAAAAGGCAAAAACTTTTCTGTAGCTGAAAAAATAACCTCTCAATTTTAAAATAATAATGCGCATAATTTCTTAATTGACCAAAACTGTTAAAAATTCATTCTCATTTTAAGCAAAGTTCTGAACATATTTATTTTCGATAAAATTATTTTCATTTATTATGGAAAATCTATTATATAATTTTAAAATTATTTATAATTATTAATAATCTCAGGAATGCTTAGTAATAAATGTTCCATACATACATATATACATACATGATTTAACAAATATATCGGTGGGAAAATTAGATTCACCAGGTAGCTATGCAATAAGTATTTTAATATACTTATTTCATGCTACAACAATGCTTTAGTCCTTTTCTTCCATTATTTTCCCACCCCCAGCTCTACCAGGGTTTCATTTTAGCTGGTAAACATTTATAAATGTAGTATAGCTAACTTGTTTCCGAAAGACATATGAGTATTATCATATGCATTCTATTTAATATGTTTAGAATCCTTTATACATGTCTACTGTATTACATATCAGTGAGTACCACCAGTAGCTGTATTTTTTGTCTGTATTGAGCATTTGCCCTAAAAGACTAAATATGTAAACAATTGTCATGGTTCAATTTGTAATTTTCTTCATCATGAACAATGTATGGGTTAGGGATGGATAAAGACATCTAGAACAATTCAAGCTGAGATCAGAGAAGATATGGAAAGCAACCAGTTTTATACATTGTCAAATTAAATAAGTGAATTTCAAGGAATTTTGGTGCAGTAGCCTTAGTTGTTCAACTTCTTTGAAAAGACAAGTTTTATTGATTAGGCATCATAGTCAGGGGCAAGCCAAAAAAAAAGTGCCAATTGATTTTGTAAGAAATACTATGGAGAGTGAGTCACAACTTCAGCTGAAGGTTAGTCAATACAGATGAAGCAAATGTTTGGAGGTACAAAGTCTCTTATGTGAAGATAGAGGAGGAACTAAAACTTTAATCTGTGTTATAAAAGGCTCTCTGTGATTATTTTGTTCTATTTATTTCTTAAATATTTAAAGTGACAACACACATTTTAAATATACTTGTTTTTCTCAAATCTTCCTGTTACATGTGTTAACTCCTACACCAAAAATGAATTAGTGAATAGCAGAAAAAAAAAAAAAGGAGAATTATTTTATAGGTTAAATTCATGAACATAGGCTTTAGATTCCAGTGTTCTGGTTTTAAACTTAGGCTTTACATTGTATGACTATTAGATCAGATACTTCATCTCCCTAAGACTCAGTTTTCTTATTGGAACAACAGTAAAAGCAACAATAAAATGGTGCTAATAATAACTACCACATATGTTTTTATTGAGAATAAAATAACTTGCTAATAACAGTAATACTTTCATAACACTTATTATTTTCCAGAAACTGACCTTCGTGTGTTGTATGTATATGCATGTGTATGTTTGTTTAACCCCATGGGTAGGTACATTTATTTTCTCCAATGTGCAAAAATTTGAAAAGAGAACTGCTCCAGTCTCAAACAACCAGTATTTGGAGAGGCAGGAAGGAAATGCAGAGGCTTGCTCCAGAGCTTGTCAAATTTCCCACCAGAAAACTAATTTTATTAAGGGCCTAGCTGTGCCAGAAATAAATTTTAAGTGCTTAATAAATGTTGGTTCAAAAGATCAGGATAAGACAGAGAATTCTGGGAACATGGGAACACGGTAACCTGATAGTATGCTTCTCTCCCTCCACTTTCACTTTGAATCCGTTTTTCTTTCCTAATTTAGGGGACTCCAAGGGTTCTTAGGTAGCTGTATGCATGGGAGAACTTGAGTTCTGAGGGACTTTATGCCAATGTAACTGGTATGTCTGGTCCACTCAATGTGCTGATGAAAGGATTTAAAGATGGAAGGCAGCAGATCCCAGAGAAGGGCTGCCATCAGAGAGCTGTACCTTCCCAAATGAAATCACTGTTGTTGTTATTGTTATTGTTGTTGTTGTTACTGTATTTCAAGGTGGGTTTTGTGTGTGTGTGTTATCCCAGTTTTATATGACTGGGTTTGAATTTATTCTGATTGATAGAGACTGGAGTTACCTAGATCATTTGTGATTTTCTTTGGTTGACTCATAGGGGCTCACTCAGGTATGATGGATAGTATTGGCAAAACAGATGATCAAAGGCAAACTGTTGCTATACCTGTATCATTTCCTACACACACACACACACACACACACACACACATGACCTGAAATAATAGAGTAACTGAATAAATAGAACATAAGTGCCAAATTAGAAATCTTGACAATGAAGGCAAATACTATATAAGAAATTCTAATACTGTAATTTTTAAAAATCAAGCCTAACAAGTACTCAGTGTAAGACATTATTATTTTTTGTAATTAATCCTAACAGAGAATAACTCCTTTCATTTAAACTCTGACATGTCATCAATTGTAAGATTCATTCCAATTTTAAAGACGTTAAAATGCAAAATTTAAAAAAAAAGAAGTCCAAGAATAAATGAATAATACATGGTAACTTGTTAACATTATCTTTTTAATTGAACACAGAGTAACTTAGGTATTTATTGGTAGGAAAGGTGAAGAAAGGAAGAAAATGGTATCAAAAGTTTCAGTTGTGAAGGGCAATATTTAAGGAGGAAAGCAGGAAATTGATAACATTTTAAAGGTTTCAATATAAGAGGGGCACCTGGGTGGCTTAGTCGGTTAAGCGACCGACTTTCTCTTGGGTCATGATCTTGCGGTTCGTGGGTTCGAGCCCCGCGTCGGGCTCTGTGCTGACTGCCAGCTCAGAGCCTGGAGCCTGTTTCAGTCTGTGACTCCCTCTCTCTCTGACCCTCCCCTGCTCACTCTTTCTCTCTCCTAGAAATAATAAGTTAAAAAAAAATTTAAAAAAAAAAGGTTTCAATATAAGATAACTAGAACACATAATGATGAGAACTATATCTTGACTTCAGAAAGAATTGTAATCTTATTTTGAAATAACAGTAGACCATTTGTACAATTAATAGTATAAAAACTAGTAAATTCCTGAGTTCATCTAATAATAATGAATTATAGATCACTATTTGCTATTTCTTTTTAAACTGACTTTTTAAATATGAAATATGTTGTCATTTTTAGTTTAAATGAAAGCATTAGGTAAAAAGGAATTCTAAAATCTAAAAATTAAAAATGCAACAATAGTGGTAAAACTGCATTCTTGTGAGTTGAAGTATGCATAAAAAGTTTTATTTCCTAAGTGATAAAAATTATTCTTAAAAATGGTAATATAAATTATATTTTCCAATTATTCTGGCTATAAAATGTGCCAACATTAATTATTCCTGAGAATAATAGTCATCAAATTATTTTTGTTAAAAAGAGCAAAGTTATCCATCACGTCTTTATTTCATATGGATTTAGTGTTTTTGAAAGGATACTACTCTTTCTAAAACTGTTTCTTCAACTAGTCCATCAAAGCAATTATTTTGGTTGTAACTACTTTTGGTTTAACTGATCAGTTGTGATTTATTTTTATTTTAATGGTTCACTTTTATTTTAATATAATTTTCTTTGTATCTTGTGTAATACTTATCTATTGTTTCATTAATATCATCACTGGAAACAGACTATTGCAATGCTGGACTATTTCACTAAGTTTTATTTTGTTTTATATATTTCCCAAGTAGTTCTTCACATGGAAGTGGAGTAGGTAGAAATGATTATTACCATTTTTAAGATGCAGATAGTGCAACACCAGAATATTACCTAATCTTAAGAGAAGCAAAAATTAGCACCCACATCTTTGAACTCTTTATGTCTTGTTTTAGCCACTTTAGAGATACTGTCAGGTTACATAACAACATATTTCAAGTTTGGGTCTGTATATAATTAGGTTGCAAACATTTGAAGTCAAGGATATGTTTTCTATTTTTTTCTTTAGTTTTCTTTTGACAGTTGAATGATGTCATGCAAAGAAAATAGAACTGGCCAAGTCATATTGATATGCCTGCAGGTCACTATTCTATTTATGTCACAGATGTGTTTCAAACATTGATTTGATTTGAACCCAGAGCACTCTTTAAAAATATAAATAATATTATCACTGATATTTTGATTTAAAGTCATTAAATATCTCAGATATATAATAGTGAAGTCTGTAATATTTTTTGCCCCCTTAGGTTTCTCAGTGATGTCTGTGTCTTTGTACTATTGCAATATAAAATGCAACTCTACCTCCTATCTTCTTCCTTGTTGCCTCAAACTAAAATTCAAGATTAACTTGTAATCATCAAGAATCAGAGCCAAATACATTTGAGAACCAGGTCACTTTTGTTTTCTTTCTTTACTTTCTCCTTTGTTCTGGCCCACTATGGAAATTTGTGATTGAATAATTCTTACAAATGCCAGCAGTCTTGAATATTTAAATGATCCAAGATGAGATTGTAGTCTCTTCATTGATATTTAAAACACATGCTGAACCCAGTACACCTGTTGCTTAGAGTAGGCTGTATGTTACATATAAAGCTACTCTTGGACTATTTTATCTATGAGCCATGTTCCATAATAAACTATTAGAGAACAAACCTGCTAAGTCTCTAAACAACTTCCTGAATAAGACTTCTAGTGATATTTGCAGTAGTAGTTGCTTTTATCAGGAAATCGGTGCCTTAATCTGAATATGAATTTACTGCTGAAGGGATATATGTTGCTTTTTAAACATAGACCTGTGTTGGGAAAGGAAAGAAAAGACGTAAGAAACAAGTTTCTACCTCACTCTCCCACAGTGCTATACTGTGTACTGCCTCAAACTTTACTCCCCCAGGTTGGATGGTGGTTGTTATGGGAGCGCGTTGGGTCCATACCTACGTTAAGGTGGATTCTCTCCACATCCATTATATCTAGGCACATATTTGATTACCAAGTGTACAAAACTTGACAAAGAGACAAACTGGCTTTGATAATATCAAGAACATTGCTCCAGTGTGAAGTCTTCCTGGAGTTTTGGTGGAATTCATATATGAATATAGGATTTTAATTTTATCAGAAAACTCAATCAATCTGAATCTGAAGAATTTGTTCCATAAATGTCTCACTTTAATAATATAATCATTATAATGTCAACTGCTAGATATGGGGATTTGTATATATCAGGATAGTTCCCTGATATCATAACAGCAGAGTACACTAACAGAATTTTTACCCAAGGCTCAGAGGAAACTCTTTTCTTACTTGACCCCAAATTAACTCACTGCTTATTTTATAAAACAATGGTGAATTATTCTGTGTTCTAAGAACTTGGCAGAATTTTTTTCTTAAAAAAAAAAAACAAACCTTAGTATTCTACTTAAGGTAATAATAAAAAAAAATTAGCTATTACCTTCTGCCTGTGAGATTTCTCACTTTTAACTGTTGGAAACAAAATTGGAAATTCTTCCCTATTTTAGAAGAGGAAAGACGTGTATTTTCATCTGCAATCAAGCTTAGTAGAAATGACACTCACCGCTGTTGTTCTTTTTTTTTTTTTCCTCCGTAAGTGACCTGCCTTTTTTATACCCTACCTGAATGTCAGTGAAAACACTGCTATTATACTCCTTTGTTTCTCTTTTGGGATACTGAGGAAATGACTTCCCTGCTAACAGCAATACTACAAAATAGAAAAATGAGAAATTATCAAGATATATTGTAACATACATAAGTATGAAGAAGCTCACAGGTTTGTTGTTCCCTTATTATAATTGTAAAAATTATTGCATGGGAATAAAACAATCTCAGCCTTACTAAGCCATGCTTTCAGAGTCTGTTAAACCCTTATGTTCAAATGAAGGAAGGATTTATTTTTTTAATTTACATCCAAGTTAGTTAGCATATCATGCAATCATGATTTCAGGAGTAAAATCCAGTGATTCATCGCCCACATATAACACTGTATGGTCATCCCAACAAGTATCTTGAAGGAAGAATTTTTCAAATGACAAATGTCCAAGAAGCCTCTTGACCTAGTATGCCAAGGTTATTCGAAGTTCTCTGGCACCTAGTTTTATCTCTAATTTGTTTCCCCAACACTTTCAGATCAAGGTTCTTTTATATAAACACTGAAAATCTTGGAAAATGTCAGAGAAATGCCTTATACATATTCATATAAGATAAACTTAGTTGTTCATATTTGGCTCCTCCATCATATGTCTCTGTCCCAAGATGGCCTCACTGAAATAACTCAGGAGCAATCACACAGTGCTATCTTTAAGCCCAGTGGCTGTTAAGATGCAGCACGTTCTGGTGCAGGACTATCCAAACCTGTTCCCTGGAGCCTTGGATCCCACTGAAATGATGAAAGGTTCCAAGGCATTACTTATAATATTTATGTTTGGTGGTGTGGTAATTTAAAAAAATACTCAAGTGTGCTGTCAAATTTTGACACATCAGAGACCATAACATGTAACTTAAACTACAAGATTATTTTGCTTTTGTACATTTCCCAATCAAGTTCCCCCTACTATCTCTGTGAATATATTTGAAGATGTTATAATGTGTACTGATTTGTGAAGTCGAGGCTCTGCCCTAATCTTTTAATATTTTTAATTCCTGTGTGAGCATTTTAACACCTTCAATATTAACCGTAAAGTCCCTTATTGAAGTATTCACCTAATGCACTCAATTAAATAGTAAATAAAGCTGAGACATAAGCCTGTTGCTTATTCTTATTAACAATCATTGGTCAGTTTTATATCTACCAAATACAAACAAGGCAGTCGTTGCATATAAAAATTATATGAGCAGTTTTAGCTTTTCTCATTAATTGACATTATTAGAAATAGGATATAAATTTGAATGTACAAAATAAATTTGTTTTAAATTATTGTTTTAATAATTTTTGCATGTTAAGGTCTCCATAAAAGTTTTCCTTGGAAAATTGGGCACAAATATTTAGATGGAAGGGCGGAGGCAAGGGTGGCATAATGAAAAGAAAAGTAGAAGAACTGAAGTGGAACAGCTTTGATCTACCTCTGCCTCTAGTGTTACTGCTTTTGTGGGCTTGGGAAGTTGCTTTCTTAGAATAGGCACAGTTAAAATAAGAAACATAATGTGGCCTTGCTACTTAGGCATTAGCAGTCTCAAGTTGTAGCTGTTCCAGGATCAGTCTATTTATTCTAAAATAGGCAATAATATAAACAGTGTCTTTTTCTATTAAATTGATTTACTAAGAAATAAATGTGGGACACCTGAATGGCCTGGTCAGTTCAGTGACAGACTGTTGATTTCAGCTCAGGTCATGATCTCATGGTTTGTGAGTTCCAGCCCTGTGTCTGCACTCTCAGAACAGAACCTGCTTGGGACTCTCTCTCTCTCTCTCTGCCTCTGCCTCTCTCTCTTTCTAAAATAAACAAATAAACTTCTAAAAAAGGAAATAGATAAGTGCAATTTTTGTCTTTGAATGATTCTCAAATTTCTTTATGTAGATTTAATCAATTTTGTATTTATCCAGCTATAGCTATGGAGGACAAACTTCAAGATTCCTAGTAAAACCCAAAGTTTCATAGCTGACAGATAAGGAAAACTACAGTTTGGACAAGACCTCAGAGTATAATGTGGGAAGAGACCTACTGGGGGAGAGAGAAAGGGTGTGATTGCTGCCATAGTTATTAAGGAGGTTGGCCTTTTGGGCAGTTTTTCCATGCCCCTTTGCCCTATTTTAAGATAAACGTGATTATTTGATTTAGAAAAAAAACTAATTTGGGAGAATATTGTGTAAAATTGTGTTAAAGAGCAGTTTAATCCTTGATAAAATTATTACACATTTTCGAGGCAGCCATTTGAGGCAACCATCTAGGGTCATATTGTCTGTCTCCTATGCAGCCTACTGACAGCAAAGTGATGACAAAATCTTTTGTGTTATTCCCATTTACCTACCTTGAGGTAGCCCCAAGATGTAAAAGGCTGAGAACTTCTAACTAAGTGTTCTTAGCTCTCATAAAAACTGCTTTCTTTGTAAGTAGTCAGTTGACCTCTAATGCACTTACTGTTTTTTCTTTCTTTCAATTAAAAAAGAAAGACAAAAAGAGAGAGAGGAGCTGAACAAAACAGAAAGAGAGAAAGAAAAGGGAAGAGAAAGGAAAGAAAGAAAAGTCAAGGCTATCATCCTAAATAATAGGATCTGTGTCAGGAGCATTTAAGAACTTGAACTTTTTACTGTAAGTCAATATTTCAATTAAAAATAAATTAATCCTACCCATATAACATTTGAAAAATATGCTTTGTTATATGCTTTACTTAAAATACTATATCAACAATTTAAAAAAAAAAGTTGACAGACTAAATCAGTTTTGAAATGTATCTTAATAAATTATCTCCTGGCCTGTTTGAGGCTTTTCTTCTTCTTCAGTGTCAAGTATGAACATTTATTAACTAGCAGTCCCACTTCCCACCCACTTCCTCTTTAAAATGACTGCTTTTAATCTATACTAGGCGAGAAATCCTTATAATCAAAGTTGTTGGCATGGGCAAAATACTGTGTGAAAAGGCAGTGAGTAAATATGTAAGGACTTATTTTATTACTAAGGTCCACAGAATTAAAAATATCAGTAATAAGTTTTATTTGAAAGTTTTATTGTTTATTCAAAAATATTCCTCAAGTAATTGGAACAAATTGTAACTCTAACACAGTGAAATGAAAGTTTTCAAATGCTCCATATGACCTTTTATCTCATTCACAGCCTAGTATTATTTCTTCACCTCCATGTTGCTAACCATAATTCTGACATGTCAGAGGAGAAAGAGAAGTAGAGTGAGAAAGATTTTACTTTGGTGGTATTGTCTCAATGTGGCAGTGTTTAAAGTAGACTCACCCTCTCATGATACTTTAATTTTGTATTTTCTGTAAATGCTGATGAGGCTAGTTGACTATTTCCCTCTCAGTTACTGTTTTTCCCAAGATCAAATCCATACCAATTCTCAGTCTTTTGAGATTCCATAATCATATCCCTTAATTGGTTCCTTTGGCAGGTTGTAAAATGAATCAAGCTGTTTTTCCCCCATGTGGATTCTCTCTATATTTTCTTGGGCTCACCTTCAATCAAATAAACTGTAGGAGAGAAAGCTAATCCTCAATAACTGAAACTTTCCTTAGCTTCATTTCTAAAACATCTAGATAACTCTTTTCTTATTCTCCAGATCAGGAAATCAGTAAACTAGAGTTCACCATCCAAATCTAGTCTACTACATATTTGTGTAAATAAAGTTTTATTGGTCTACATACCATTTATTTATGTATTTTCTGTGGCTGCTTTTGTACCATAAAAGCAGAATTGAATAGTTGTGACAGAAATCACATGGCCTGCAAATCTGAAATATTTACTATATAACTATGTATGGAAAAAGTTTGCTGACCCTGCTCAGACACCTGAGGTTGAAATTAAACTAGTCCAATGTATTCTGCTAATATCCCAGGGCACATAATGAGCTTTTTGGGTGAGCCCACTGAAGAGTCATTGGGAGAACTATGGACACTAAGTAATCCTTTCCAAAAATCATCTTCTCATATTCTCTTTCTCCACTATTTGTGACTTCTGAACAGGGTTTTATATACTTGCTTTGGCTTAACGAGTGGGTCGTCTATGTTAGAACATATTTTAATATCTAATATTCAGTAATTCAATACTTGAGTAGAAACCTCCAGATTGACATATTGCTGCCAAAAAAAAAGGTATTTAGTAAGATAAACCACCTCTTACCTCTCACTTTGTACCTACTTAACCCTATTAAAGTGGGTTTTTTTGTGTGAAGAACCAACTATGCTCTTATTTTTTTCTAAAATTTTCCAAATAGAATTCTAAAATTTCCAAATCCTCATTCACATAGAATGAAGAATGACCTATTTGTAGAATTAGAGAAAATAATACAGTACAGATTCTTCAATCAATTGCTTTCTCTATATATTTAAAAAAATTTTTAATGTGTATTTATTTTTGTGAGAGAGACAGAGCATGAGCAAGGGAGGAACAGAGAGAGAGGGAGACACAGAATCTGATGTAGGCTCCAGGCTCCGAGCTGTCAGCACAGAGCCTGACACAGGGCTCCAACTCAGGCATCGAACCGTAAGATCATGACTTGAGCCAAAGTCAGATGCTTAATCAACTGAGCCACCCAGCACTCCTACTTTCTCTATATTGTGTCTGCCTATTCAAACAGTGAGGTGGTATTCTCAGATCTTACTCCATTTTTAAGGATATGTGGTCAAACTCTATATTCTACAAGAAGATCTAGAGACTAGTTCTCTAATCCTCCCCAGATAAGAAATGTGTGTGAAGGACCCTTTGGGGCACATTTCTGTGCTGCAGTCACACGCATTCCATCAGGTGGTCCATCTAAGGATCAAGGTTTGAAAGAAAAGTTACAGATCATTGTAGCTAGGCTAGATTCTCTAATCTATTCTTATCAGTAATAAAACTGATCTTTAAATCTGTTTGCTATTTTGCTTCTTATTTTGGTCTGTACTCAAAGGGTTGTGAGTCATTTCACAATTTAATACATCTTTATTAGTAGTAAATAGAAGGAACTCAAAGTCAACTCTTCTTTTCACTATTACATCTCATAGGCTCTGCTTTTATACCTTAGAATTTGCAATTAGCAAAAAGAAAATATTATTCAAGGTGAACTTAAATCTTTTCTTCCTTTACCTTTTCTCTCCTAATCTCTCTTTGCTTTTAGCTTAATATTTTTAAAGTAATTTCAGAAGATTTTTAAGTCTTCTAGACTGAATAGGTCCTGACTAGCTTTTACCTGAAATTTCTAAGATCACCAAAAGCTACAATTTGAATATTTTAAGCGAATATGTTATACATGAACATAAATGTATGTATATACATTTATTATATGTAATTGTTATGAGAGAAATAATAATTATTGGTACAACATATATGTATATACAGGGAGAATGTGTGACCCTCAAAAAAAGAGGTTGACATCATATATTCCTAGTAGACATGAATTTCATTATTTATTGCTACAAATAGTATCTTACACCTTAGAGCATTTTATACAATTTGGCACATTACCAATTGCTGTTTCCAAAAAATTTTTTTAATAAATGTAAAATTAAAACCAGATAAATATTAAAGTTTTGGAAAATTGACAGTGCATTTTTATAAATGACTGACCTTTTTTAATGCTTATCTGGAATAAAATGGATCTAATAATCTCTTGATTGCTTGCAAATCTCTAAATCTAGTCACTGCAGAAAGAAGTGTACACTGGTCCAATCAATATTTTATCCCAATGTGACTGACAATGACATTAACTTTTATCTAGTAGAAAAAAATAGTTAATGTATTTGAATTGTCTGAACTACTTTATTCACAGTTAGCATCTCTCTTTTGAGATGCATTGTATCTTACCAAATTGCCTTAAATACTTTCTAGAATAAAGTAAGACACACACACGCTCACATACACACAATCACATTTATTTCCACGCAAAATGAATAAAATAAGCATTAAAAGAATGCTTCTAACAGCAATTTTAGTTCTCACAAGGAAGACCCTTCAAAGAAAAATATAATAAAAAGCATCAGCATTGTATGTCCCAGTTTTAAAATTTCATGTTGGTATCTTAAGGTTCATTTGAAAACTTCTCTTTTACTATCACTCAAACATTTTTTTGAAAGTGAGGTAAGAGTTACATAATGAAATAATAAACAAAAATACATTGAACCCTTTCATCACAGAACCATAGGTGTTCATAAAAGATCTGATATTAACACTTTATTTAACACTAGAAACAAATTCAGTGTTGTGATTTGACAAAAGTTGGAGACCTAGTCTTGCTGACTCTGAAGGCCCTGTTTTCCACCACCTGATTCTCACAAAAAGTCAGCAAATACAATAGGGAACTGGTGATATTTATGTCAATAATATCATTATTCCCAGATTATCTTCATTAGCATTACCAAGTGTTTCATTAAACTATTTTCCTTCCATATTTCTCAAGACAACAGTTTCCTTTTTCTTGGCTATAAAGCATCCATAAGTACACTTGGGTCTATCACTAGAGTTTTCTGGAAACTGGCATTTTAAGATAAGCATACAAATAAAGGGATGTAGCCAAGATATCTTGGCAACATTCTGTTTTTGTCTAACATAAAAGAACATGGCTTCCCCTCCAGAAGCTGTACTACAATACAGAAATCACAGCAACAATGAAAACCTTCTTATTAGTCTTCACACATGATACTTTAAGAAAGACTATTCTGTATTTTCTCCTCCTCATAGTGCACAGAACTTTAGCTTGGAACAACTTGTAAAAAATATAGCCACAAAATAGGATTAAATGTGTAGAGAGAGTTTAAAAAAGTATTATCCATTAGAAAAACTTAATATAACAACTTTATAGAATAACTTATAAATGCATGCCAATGCATTATCTAAATAATGGTAAACATTATATGTGTTCTCAGCTTATTACTTTTGTACAATAGATGGCTCTAAGATATCTAAGGAGACTTTTTTTCTTTCTTTTGAAAAAAATAACCTTTAGAAGAGGCAAAATATATTATTATTTTAAAAATTAATATTAATTTCTAGATGGCAATTGTAACTTCCCATCATCTTGTTCCCTCAAATCATAGTGATAAAGTAGAATGAATTGGTGATGTTGAAGATTTGCAAAGAAAGCAGTTTGACTTCATATCCAAATCTTTCATGACATGTTAAATAAAATATGAACTGTTTCTTCCTTACTAATAATGGAAATTGATTAGAACCTGGCTTAGCTAACACTGCTCCGGATAGATTATTCTTTTTGAAGCAGAAAGAAAACATCAATTCAAATTCACATTTTTTCTATCCCATAACATTTCCCTTTCATTGCCCCATTCTCAGATTGCTAGTGTAAAGCACAGATTCTTAAATAATTTTATGTGCACAGAATCACCACTATATCTACTTTTCAGAGAGATATTAATATGCCAAAAACGTGAATTTAGTCACAATTACAATATGGAGTTCTATTTGAAACTGTGTAAAGGTAATATAATCTTTTGTTCAGTATGTCCCATTTACTACCTTGATACAGTGATCACTCCTAACAGTGGAAGTACTGGCATTTCTACCACCTTCAACCAAGTGCAAGGATTATAATGAAAGCAGAAGAAAAATATGTAGCAGGATTTATAATACAGTCAGATTACAAAGAAACATTTTCTTGGAAAGTAATTTTTTTATTTGTTAAAATTGTTCTTAATGAATTTCACTACATAAGTTAGTAAAAAACAAAGAAAAACAAAACAAACAAACAAACTAGACAAAATAATACTTAAACATAACCAGTAATTTCAGATCATCCTAATACTTTCTTTGGCATTTTTATATCATTTACTGTAATGTTTAAATGAATCATGTAGAATTCTTATATTTTCCAAGTTCTTTACCCACCTACTACTGTGCCTCCTAACCAAGACAGTGACTGACTGGCTGTTTTGTGGATATGTACTAACATGTCATGGTGAGAGCAAAAAAAATGAGATGTACAAACCCATGTCTTCTGGATTCTCTTTTTGCTTCAAAATGATACATTTGGTTCTTGACATGAAAAAGGTATGCCTGCATTCAAAGCTAGCATCTGAGGTTCAGGCCACCTGCCTCTGTTCTTCATGATCTCACATCTAGTAATCTCTTCACCATGAGTGCAAACCCTCCTCTACCTCCATGTTCCTTTAGGGCATATTAGGAAATTTAAGATTCTTGCATACCACAGGTCATGAAGAACAGAAGTCACTTAAATTGCTTTCTCCTATCAAAACCACTGACTGATATTCTTGCATACAGTTGAAAATGACTTTAAAAAATTTTTCCCTAAAAGTTTACAGCCAGTATTACCATTAGCTTCTGCATCATCAGGGGTTTCATGCTTTGTCCTTTCTCCCTTTCTACAAGATACTAAGATAATAAATGGATGTGTCATTTTCATTCCTTTCTCATCATGTCATCTTTATTCCTTTCCTGGGCAAATAGTAAAACTATTATGCCAGCGGGAAGGACTTGGAATTCCTTTATTTCCCAACGAAGTCTGACTTCCAAGTTTCTTGTCTATTAGTCAGGAGGTCAGAAACTGAATATTTACCATTTTTTTCCAGGCCCTTCTCCACTCAGAGGCTGACTAGGAGGGTATCAACACCAAAAGGCAAAAAGAAAAATATAGGAATATATTTAAAATCATTATCTTATTACATACTTTTATATCTTTTTAGTTTTTAATTTTTTAATGTTTATTTATTTTTGAGTGAGAGAAAGAAAGAGAGAGACAGACCATGAGCAGAGGAGACACAATCCAAAGCAATTCCAGGCTCAAAACTTTTAGCACAGAGCCCGATGCAGGGCTCAGACCCACAAGCTGTGAGATCATGACCTGAGCCAAAGTCAGAGGCTTAACTGACTGAGCCACCCAGGTGCCCCTACATCCTATTAAGTCTATACAAGCAAGAGAGTATCAGTCATGATAATGTCTTCCCAATCTTTATGTTTATGAATGTTTGGTTACCAAAACAAGCTCCTACAAAAGTTACTATGTGAGATGTTAGAGGGAGTTTAATGGGTTTAACATTGTTTTATGATGCTTGCTTCTAAAATTGTTTTTACTGGTTGAGAATTTTACACTTGAAGTTATTTATTTCTTTACAACAAAGCTGGCACCCAGACTAATATATATACAGAACAAAAAGTTGATTGGATTTTAGATTTTGGCCAAATCATAAGCAAACTCTAGCTAGACATTGGACTTATACCAAAAAGTACCTAGGGATAACAAGCAATATTAAGAAAAAAGGCCTCATGGGTATCATAGTTAAGAGGTAATAAGTGTCTATTAAAATCAAAATCTTAAGCCAGTAGAGATAAGTAAAATTGTGATAAAAATAAATAATGTTAACATTCATTAAAGCATGATACTCTGATGTTTCAGTCATCTGATGTTTCAGATCTTTTTCTCTGGGTATCAGGCAAAACGTTCAGCTTTACATAGTTATTTACATGAGCCTAGAAGTGTCAGCTTCTGGAGAATTTCCAAGAATTCACAGTTTGATGTCTTCACCCAGAACATCCTTTCATTGTATGAGGATGGCTTGTGTCTTTTAAATAAATAGCTGTGACTCTAAAGACCAATCCATTTGAGTTTTGCTCAGATATTGGCAATGCCCTTTCCATAGAAGTTTGCAGACTCTCTTTCTCTGATTTCTCTGATTTCCAGTATATTAGGTCATTAAATGCTTTGCAAAGTTTAGTTCCGGAATTACATTTGTTCCTTCTAACTTTCCTGAAGATGGAGTATAACTTGAATAATATAATTTCTAAGTAGCAAGACTTTGCAATTCTCTATAGCATTAATCACTTGTTATTGGTGCTCTTTTTACTGAGAGATAGACTGAAAACCCACAGATTTGGAATGAAGCAATATTTTTGCTAACATTAAATCAGTAACTCTTTTTTAAGTAACATTGTGAAAGTAGCAAACATTGAACAAGACGTATTTAAAATTCTTTTCAGGGATTATTTTATAATACTTATTTAAGTATGTTCAGAGTTACCCTAAGACTGGGCCACGTGTCCATATCCCTCTTTACAGTTTACCAGGATAATGGTGATGACAGAGGAGACACAAAACAGATATTCTTCAGCAATTTTCGTACCTCCACCCCTCACTACAATATTAAATTAGTGTGCTAGTTGTCCTTTGGGGGACTGCAAGTGGCTGATCTGAAAGTGCTATGGTAGGGGCACCTAGGTGGCTCAGTCAGTTGAGCTTCTGACTTCAGCTCAGGCTATGATTTCAGGGTTTGTGAGTTCAAGCTCCCATAGGGGGCTCTCTGCTCTCAGCCTGTCAGTGCAGAGCCCACTTAGGATCCTCCATCCCCCTTTCTCAGCTCCTCCCCCACTGCACTCTCCTAAAAATAAATTACATATTTAACAACAACAACAAAAAACCCCTGAAAGTTCCATAGATTATTTTCATGTGATTATAAAGCCAGATTTCTCCCACTACTTTTTTTTAATTGTGGTACCAGTCACTGGCATTCTGTAAGAGCTTTTTAAATCTTCTTTAAAGAATTGGCTTCTTGTACTGTTAAGAGGACCAATATCTTAATTGAAGCTCCTGTCTTTCATAATGATTACCTAAAACCTTTTCCTTTGCCTTCAAGTTATCCCTTTGTGTTCAGACTTCTAATTTATAATGACTATATACTTCAGAAGTATCAGAGCAGAAAGAGTTCTTTAATCTATCAGATATTCTGAATTGGAATTTCTGATGATATCAAGAATGCTTGTTGTTTCCAAAGCATAACAAAAATCATATACAATATGCAAACCATGTCTGCTACTACAATAAATGTTAGCTCTCTCATCTTTACTCATTTGCCAAGATCTAGGGTATGCAATGTGTTCTGCCATCTGGGCTGATTTGGTTTCTAGTAAAAAAGGGTCATGGACTACGGATAAGTTGAATTCTGTTTTGATAAATCCTGAAATTTTCCTGTTCTGATCCTAAGATAAGACTCATTAAAAGACAATAGTATATCTTAGTATACTATGAAATGTTTTCTATAGGACAGTATATGGTTTCTATAGAAATTTTACAAAAAAATTATGTTTGGAGCGTGAATAACAATTCTCGGCAGAATCCAGCAGTTATTTGTTTTCCCTTATACTGATTATGGAAATAAAGTGCCGTGATTTAAAGAATTACATTAATATGTGAAAATGTGTGAAGGAGTAACAGAATCTTATAGTAGATAAACCTATTTATTGACAAATATTAAGTTTTTAAATGAACAACAAAGATTGCTCAGCATGAGGAACCATCAAGTTTAAAGGAAAATCTAAGTCCTGATTCATAGAAGCTTCCATTATTTGAACTGAAGCTATTATCAATGTGAAATAGAGTGGGTAGACATATCGCACAAATAAAAAGAAATGTTATAATATACTGTTGGTGTCTGATGATTTCCATCAAGTTGAGTCAGAATTCCACAGACTTGTTTAGATCACTTATTCATGAATGCATGGGAAGTTATCGAAGACCTCACTTAAAACATAAGATGTTTGCTTCTGCTTAGGGTACATTTACTGAAACCTGGTTAAATAATACATATACATAGTGATTTGAGAAAAGTAATGAACCCTTTGCTTGCATTGGTGAGGAACCTAATTATCTCTTGACCAGAATAAAAAAAATTAATGATGTGACGTCTTTCATAGTTTAAAGATTTTCATCCTTTGTATATGTCTTGGGCTAAGCCATACCCTTAGTTTTGACAAAGTGTAACTTTTCCTAAAGCATCATGTTCTTTTTGAGCTGATTAAAGATATAGAATGAATTTTAGGCATCACATAACCAATAAAACATAAGAGGCGATCCATATATAGAATAAAAGAATCATAAGCATATTTAAGATGATTAAGGTTTTGGTTAGAGACTTGGGAAAAATGGTGAAAGTCTCAGTAAACCTATAAGTCATGAGACTGCAGGTATATTTTAGAACTTCCCAGGAAAAAGCCAACTAGTAATTAATTAACTTAATAAGGAGGGCATTAAAAAATAAAAGTAGAGTGCAAACATAGAGTTGTAAAATGTGTAGACTTGATGCTGACATATTATTTGGTTCAGTATCATGGAAAATAAGAGATTACAATTTCTGAACAAATCAATATCTTTTTTCTGTGTGTTTTGTGACTTAAAGAAAAAAGAGTATGAAAATGATTGGTACAAACGTAAGTCATTTTTTTCTACCAGGCTTTGAATAATTGGTTTGTTCCTTCTTTGCTTCTCATTTTAGGGGAAAATGTGCGAGTTGGGTAAGAATATGTAGGAGACAATCTAAGCTTTAATATATTTAGCACCAATAAGTCTGTTAGTATCAGCAGAATATTTGCACCATAAAAAGTCCATGAATTAGAGATCTTCAGTTGTTCATTTAGAACAAGCAAACTTGTAGGTCATTATTTGAATTACCTATGACATGATTATAAATAACACAGTCCTTGATTTATCTAAAGAAAGAGGTCTCCATTTAAACAGATAATTCCACCTACAAAATAAATGTATGCCTATTAAGTTATCAGTGTGATTTCACAAGAGAAAAATATTCCTCGGTCGGAAGCACACTGGTAAGATTTATTGGTTGATGAATGGGTAACAACTGAAGTTTGGTATAAAAACTTCTACTTTCTGAGTAGTCATTCTTTCCTTGAGTGAGATTGTGTGATAGTGGCAGAATTTAAGGTGAATGTATTTTACCACATGGTATTAATAAAACTTCCCTATGATTGTTCCTTAACATTTAGAGAAAGTTCTTCTGGAGAGTTTAAGAGAAAGATGAATTAAGTGTTTTGTTCCCTCTCAAAGTTCCAGCATCATTTACCCCCATTACTAATAAATGTCATACTTTAAAAAAATTCCTTTGTTAAAATATCCTCTAAAAAGTGTCTTTGTAGTTTCAATTTCTTTTGGAAGTTTCTTCAAAAAAATTTTAAAAGGCAAATCTTTTGATATTTTACATTGTGTCCATTTTTTGTTGTTCTAAGACACTTCTCAAATGAATAATTGTGCTCATATAAAAAAATCTCCCCAAGTGGCCACTATAATTTTGAAATTTTGAAATTTATAAAGATAGTTGACCAAAGGCAAAGCTTGTCCTATAAAGATGCCAATCTGACAAGAATTTTGGGACTTGTTGGCCCTTGGTATTGAGTCAAAAGACCGATTTATTGTGTCTATTTTTATCTTCTTGTCTATGAACTTTTTCTTATAAACTCACAACAGAAAATGAAAAGGACAGTCCAAGAGATAAATGATGATATTGTAGTAAAAGGACAGATTTTTACTGACCTAAGTCCAAGGAAGGTTTTTAAAATTGATGAGATAAGCAGAAGATTACTTTAAAAATCTTTCTTTTATTTCTAGGAGACAAAATTATCTTAGAATTTGGGAACTTGATAAAAAGAATAGAGCCTCAGACTCAAAGTGAGACCCTACCTCACCCTCCCAGTCAGAAAGACACTCCAAGTAGGAGAGTCATGGGGCCTTTTCATAAGAGTTAAGTTTTAATAACCATTTTAGCAAGACCTCCAGGCTGTCAATGTTTGACTACTCAATAGTAGTTAACTTAGCAAAATACATACATACATACATACATACATACATACATACATACATAAATACATACCTACATACATAAAAGCCTATCGATCAGGTTATGCTGAATGTATTATTTTACAGCATCAAGGGAGAACGAAGCCTTGGTAGTCTTAATAAGGAATCTAAAGGAAGATGAAAAGGACTCTAATGAATTTTGAAAGTTAGCTTTTCCAGTGAGCAATAACAATGTGTAGTTCTCTGGGGCCCATGAAGAAATTCTGGTCACAATTACTAATTTGTTATCTTAGTTCTATACCATCATATTGAAAAAGGGGTTCATTTACATCATTCGGAAAATAATAAAATAATTTTTAAAAATACTTTATTGTTTTTTAGAGTTTTCCTCTGTTTTTATGGATACTGACTGAAGTGAAAAGTTTTTTTAAGAAAATGTTTTTAAGTTTATTTTTGGGAGAGAGAAAGAGGGAGGGAGGGAGGGAGAGAAAGAATGTGAGTGGAGGAGAGGCAGAGAGAGAGGGAGACAGAGAGTCTGAAGCAGGCTCCAGGCTCTGAGCTGTCAGTAGAGAGCCTGATGCAGGGCTGGAACCCATGAACTGCAAGATTATGACCTGAGCGAAGTCATACACTTAACTGACTGAGTCACCTAGGACTCCCAAGATAATTTTTAAATAAAACATTAGATCTGTTTATCACTTATTCTTTTTCTTCATAAGGTCCTTTTCTTTCCCATACTCTAATGAAAATAATGATGTTCATTTCTCAATTAGAAAGTGTGAAAGCTACTTAATAGTGTAGAGAACAACAATAAGAACGACAAAACTGCTTAGAAAAATGTGATAAAATTTACTTAAAGATTTTTTAAAATTCCATCACAGATAAAGTAATTACATTCTTTCTAATATATATTTATTAAATGATGTGTTAATGCTACATTTTATTTTACATTAGTTCAGCCATTCAACCTCATGATTCTTTGAAACTTTGTAAAGGTAAAATGTGATAAAAATCAGTTTCTGCAACTTGACTCTAATATATCTTTCATGAGAGATGTAAAGAAAATGTCTGTTGTGTGATCCAAAAAATTTACTCTTGTCAGCTTGACAGTCATAACAAATTTCTACTGAAATTTTCTTGCTATTTCAATATCAGCTAAAAAGGGTTAATTTTTGTATTATCTTTTTTATGACATTTTCAATAGAATTGAATAGCTGTTACTTCTTAATAAGTTCTGACATTCTCCATCTTTCTTCTAATTTGTTTTAAAGGCCATCTAAATAATAGTTCTCTGTTTCTTGTATTCAATATGGAAATGTACTATAATATATACTAACTTTTAGATTTTATATTATCAAAAATACGTCTGACTTCTTGTCTGATTTAATAATTCTTGGTTAGTCAATATCTGAGAAATGACCCAAATAATATTTGAATAAATTACACTGTGTCCTATCCTTGTGACCCACATCTCTGTAATGATTCAGTTACATATATGCTTCCCTTGACTGTCACACTGTTAACATTTCAGATTTCCATGAGATCAGTATGTCAAAAGATATTTAGGGTGAATGAAAAGTTGAATATCCACAGCAAATATCTAAAATAATTTGCCTCATTATAATGTCACACTATTACATTTCTGAAGGCATAAGACTCAATAAGAGTTTACTCATTTATGTTAACTATAATTATTTTCATCTGTTTGGATTCTTTGAAACATAATTAACATTAATTTTAGAAAATTCCTTAGAACATAAAAATAGGTAAATTTTGTATATTTAAGGACCCACTATTTTTTCTCTGAATGATAAAAATGCATAAGAAAACATAGATTTAAGGGTTTTTTGCTGTTTGATTTATGATGGTTTTAAAGATGTATAATAGGATTATTTAGCTGCTCTATTTATTATAAACAATGGTTACAAGCAGCATATTTTCATGCTTTAAATGTTAATAACTGAATATTGACAGAAAATTTTAATTAATACATCATGACAAATATAATTTTTATTTGTTTTATAAGACTGTTCTTCCAAAAAAAAAAAATAGAAACTCCCAGCTGAGGCTAAAAGGGAAAGAAAATGCTTCTAGAAATACTTCTTTTGCTCTTACCTGCTTCATGCTTGTAATCCCATAGCTTCTTAAAAGTGAAAATGATAAATTACTATCAGTCTATGTCAGCTTTTTGATGTGTCCCTTTGTACATGAGAAACTAAGTTGAGACCACCTGAACTCATTTCTCTTGGGATTTTGAGCAACCATAAAAAATGGTTTTGTTTTGGACTTGGTAGGGCTCAGAAATGAAAACGCCATTATGTTGGGGACAGCACATCAATCTAATTTGCTACCCGGATCCCCAATCTCATCCTTATCCAGTTGAGACTACGTTACAATATACAAGGTAACATCGGTGTAACTTCATACTTGACTAACGTTTTCTAAATGACTTTTATATGTTATTAACAGAACGGGAATATTAAAAGTGATTTACTAATTCATATGGTTACTAATGAATTTATCCGAAAAAAGAAGATTGTAGTCTATGGACGCTGTGTTTTTTTGCGAGTACAGTTGATATACCGGCCAAGATTTCACCAAGGACATTCCCCAAAAGGTAAAGAATAGGTGGGAACAAAAGGTATTATTATGTTTGGGATCTCTCTCTCCCTCTTGCTCTACCCCTCCCCCACTCACACTCTATCTCTCAAAATAAATAAACTTCAAAAAATTATAATCGTATTAATTTAATGAGAATTGCAACTTTGAGAAATTGACACATAAAATTCTTATTAGAAAAGAGATCTCAGATTTGATAAGAAATGTACCATAATTTCTTTTTCAATTTATCTAGACATTTCTTAGGTTGCTTTTTATGCATGAATATAAATATTTGCCTTAATATATTTATCTAAATGTATTTAAATAAATTTGATGTTATTAAATGTTCACACACACACACACACACACACACACAAGGGGAGCTAAAGTTATGTTATTCTGCCAACACTTATTTTCTCCTGGATGAATTACTATATTCTAGGCAAGTGTTCTGTTAAATTGAGATACCTAAGGTTTTCAGATTTTCATGAAAAATTCTGTATGTGTACGTGTGTATTGTGAAACAAAATGATTATCATCTATACAAGATAATAAACCAAAAATAGTCTTAGAATCAGTAATCTCTGAAGGAATATCATTATTTTGGAGCTGCCATTATTAAGATTACTTGGCTATCCATCCTAAAATATGGATATGAGGAGAAAAAACTTCTTAAATAGGCTGAAGTGTGCAGAGGTTTCTTAGAGATATTGTTCCTAAGAAATGCTTTGGTCACCTGAATCTCAGTTCTTTATATTAGTCATGGTTCTGTCAAAAGACAGCACACTTGACTTGTATTTTTAAAAGCCTTAATTGAAGTAACTATTTATACTGTTGTGGATGTAATTAAGTGGTTTCATAAAAGGTTTCAAGCCACTCAGGGATTAGTAACACTGAATCCCATTGTGAATTTAGTCACCTATAGTTCTATAGACGCTATAGTTCTAGAGGAATGCAGCTACTATAATGATAAATCATGTGGCTCTAAATATATGTATATATATAGATATATGTATTTGCAGCCACATTATATTATGCTAAGTGACACAAGTCAGACATAGAAAGACAAATAGACAAATAGCAGATAATTTTACTTACATGTGAAACCTACAGAATAAATAAACAACAAAACGGTGACAGAAACAGAACAAACTGATAAATGCCAGAGGGGAGGGATATGTGGGGATGAGTGAAATAGGTGAGGGGGATTAAGAGGTACAAACCTCTACTTATAAAAATAAGTCATCTGGACACCTGGGTGCCTTAGTTGGTTGACCTTCCAACTTCAGCTCACGTCATGATCTCATGGTTTGTGAGTTCAAGCCCCATGTTGACCCCACATTGAGCCCCAGATCAAGCCGCACATCGGACTTTGTGCTTCCAGCATAGATCCTGCTTCAGATTCTCTGTCTCCCTATCTCTCTCTGTATCTGTCCTGCTAACTCTCTTAAAAATAAATATTTAAAAAATTTTAAATAATTCATCAAGATGAAAAGTACAATAGAGGGAACAGAGTCAATAATATTGTAATAATGATTATGATAATAAATGGTGACTACACTTATCATGGTGAGCCTTAAATAATGCATAGAATTACCAAACCACAATGCTATACACTTGAAACTAATTTACTATTGTATGTCAACTGTACTTAAATTAAAAAAAATTAAAAACATATATGTTTACTTAGTTATTGCCTGAAAAAAAATGATTATGCCTACATGAGGAGACAATGATAAAATTCTAATAGTTGGGGTTCAAAGAGTTTCCAGATATGTGAACACATCCATGTACTGAGAGAGTGATACACCTCAACTGTATGGGGACAGATGCTCCTGTGCTTGGAACTCTTTCAGGCCTCACCCTACATATTTCTTCATCTGGCTGTTCATTAGCATCCTTTATCATATTCTTTAATTAACCTGTAAACATAAGTAAGTGTTTACCTGAATTCTGTGAGCTACTCTAACAGTCAAATTCAAAGGGGAGGAGGTCATGGGAAGCTTCAGTTTGTAGCAAAGTCAGGCAGAAGCTGTAGGTAACCTAAGACCTATTACTTATTATCAGCATCTGTAGTAGGGAATAGTTTTGTGGGACTGAGCCCTCATCTCCAGGTAGATAATGTCAGAATTGAGTTAAATCATAAGGCACCCAGGTGGTATTGCAGAGAATTGCTTGTGGAATATCTTGTGGAAGAAAATAAAACAAAACAAAACAAAACAGAAGTGACTGAAGTTGAGATGTTCTAAGTGAAAGTAAAGGAGGAACACAGGAGGAGATCTGTAGATTTTTCCCATACATAACCCAGGAATCTGCATTTTACAAAGATACCAAGCTGAATTTCTGCATTTAAAAGCCTGTAAAATTAAAGAGACACACCTGAAACACTTCCAGTAAAAGAACTACACTTTGTCTATCTTTGTTTAATCAAAAGATTTTAACAAAGCTTCCCCAAACAATGAGCTCTTTACTCCCCAGGATGAATTGCACACTCTTCTTAGAACCTGTCTCATGCTGCTGGAGCTTTTTAAATAGCAGGATTTTCTTTCTCTTATTCTTACAACTTGCATGAGGAAAGTATCTTTAACACCATTGTTAAATTAGGTTTCTGCTCAGTCTGTATTTTATCTTATAAAATGACTATAAACTTTGATAAAACACTAGTATCAACCATGATTCCATTAGAAGTATTCAAATTTCATAATATAATTTTCAAAGAGTAATATTGTGACTTTCATTTAAATGCATAAAATAAAGATAGGTTAGTGATTTTATTTAACTCATTAATTAATGATGGAACCAAGCTCTGAAAACTAATCAAAAGAACATTTGACAACTTAGTCAATTTAACAAAGAAATATTAGGAAAAGATTTTTGGATTATATACAAAACCGGTTAATGTCCAACAGGACCATAAACTAGAATCCTTATTGTCATTGGTCCCAGTGGTTTAAAAACACTTCGATCTTTACTGGCCAATAATCTACAAGTTAACTTCTTTCCTTATAGAGTTGTGTAATAGACAATTAACACTTCAGCACCAACACTCTGCTGGCAAGACACCTAGCATTCTGTTTTCCTATTTATGAACTGTGAATAATTTTCCTGACACTAATAACCATCCCTAGTATAAATGTCAAATCAAGAGCACCTATAATAATATTTGGGAGCATAGGCACTTTATAATTATTTGGGTACTGTAACCAAGTTAAAACTCCAGTAGATGAAATTTATTTAGAGGTATATTTGATTAAGATACATATATTCATCTGTTCTTATATTAGAAGTTATAATGGAGAAAATCACAAGCAGAAAATTAAGATAATAATTAAGTAATTAAGTTAAGTAATTAAATTTAAAAAATATTATTTAGAGATCTGTGATTGTAAAAGATCTTGAAGCACTGAGTGGAGATGGAAGCCTCACTGTGACTATAAAGGTAAAGAACTGTAAAAGACAACATTGGTCTTAACAATCTCCTAATACTGATAATTGTTTAAATACTTGCCATACACCCAAACATAGTAACACAACAAAGAAACAAAACTATTACGTGGTAAATTAATGACACAGTGTGTAGCAGAACAATAAAGAAAATTCTAAATGTAGAAGCCAGAATAACTTTCTGAATCAAGTAGAATTTGAAATGAGACTTGTACAATAAAATTTAGGTTGTAAGAGAAAATCTGGAAGACAGTACAATGAAAGAAAGAAATAATTCATGTCTGCATTCACTCCCAAATATTATTCAAGTGTCAATTATATACTAGGTAGGTGTCTATGTGTCTATCAGTGGATGCTGTGTCATATTGATACTAAGGGTTTCTGTATGTGTATATATACACAGAATATGCCCACACATACATACACATTCATGTTTATAATATACATATTATAATTATACATATTAAGAGTCATCAGGTCAGTTTAAGAGTTTGGAATTGCTGGGTCTTGCAAGGCTTGGTTAAAATAAGGCATAAAGTTAAATATTATTATAAGTAATACTAAGCATAATCCTGTAAAAATTTCAAGAGAGGCATTCATATAATCTGTTTGAGATATGAAAGGAATACTCAAGATGATCTGTAAAAAATAGAAGGACTAACAAAGAGAAAATAAGACAGTAGAGAAACCAATTTAATGGATTATAGTAATAGTCACCTAGACATTACTAAGGTTGAAGAGGAAAATGGATGCAAATATGTTTTGAGAAGATCATTAAACTAGAAGCTGAACTCACCAAGAAGGATGATAGAAGTTTATAGGAAGACTATGAACCGTAAATAATCCTAAGAAAGAGGCCTCTTCTCCAAAAAATATATGGTGTCAGAGAAATAAATGTCTCCTGCTTTTTTGTGTCACTGGGGAAAAAGCATCATCAAAGAGTAGCCACGTATCAGTAAAACAAAAGGGTTAGGAGAAGTGTGAGAATTATGTGAGGGTAACTTGGAGTTTTTTAATCACTGAGGATGAATGCAGAGGGTTCTGAATTCTGAGCTTTCAGCACAGAGCCCTATGCGGGGCTTGAACCCACGAACCTGAGATTGTGACCTGAGCCAAAGTGGGACTCTCAACTGACTGAGCCACCCAGGCACCCCTTCAATCAAGATAATCTTAATTCCAAAAATATCACTTAAAATGAAATACAAAGCCTTTTTCATGGCCTTTTGACACCATCTGGCCCTGCCTTCCTCTCCCAACTCATCTTTTACCAGTATCTTCCTCACTCTGTGGCAGAACAGATCATCTCTGCCTTCCAGAGCCTCAAGTTTGTTTTTGCCCTGGAATCTTCACACTATTTTTTGCAATTGTCTAGAATTCTTTGCTTCCAGTCAGTTCTTAGTTGACTCTTTTAGATAAACTGACTAGAATGTTAGGAGTTTAGAAGGCTTTTTTCTGGCCACCATTGCAGAATAGCTTTTACACTATCACTCGTCATCACCTTACTCTCTACATTTAAAAATTAAAATTTAAAGTTTATAATATTAAAGAAATTTCATGGTTGGATATTATTGTTTCTATGTGACCAAGAGTAGGAATAGACCATAATAAGCATTAAATGTTTGTTGAATGAATAAATGATATAAGATATTATCAAATTTTATAAATATTTTAACACAAAAATTACATTATTGTGTTATTTTAAGAAGTCAAAGAAGTTTTAGTGCTCAATGTATATTAGAAAATAGAAGAATTAAAGTCAGACTCATTAAAAATCATTGCAATAATTGAAGCCTCAAGTGATGATGGTCATAAATGGAGAAAATCAGTAAGATGGGAAATAATAATATATTCCCAAGAAAGAGATGACTAGCTATGATAAAGCACTTGTTTTCTATTTGTAGTTTTTTTTAAAATAATTTTAACTTATTATTAATACATTAGATTTTTTTTCTTTAAAGAGATTCATTATATACTCCTTTTAAGTAAGAACTTATATGTTCTTGGAGGAGGAAGGAAAGAATTTTATGTGTGCATTAATGATGTAAAGTAAAGGCATGCTCTGTTGTTCTCGTAGAAAACCTAAAGAGTTACAACAAAATTTCAAGTCCGCATGCTTTTGCTTTGAACTCTGCAGACATCAGATGTGCACTGCATTTTAGAAGACCCATATTTTTATTGAAGAGGTGAACTAGACAGTTCTTGTGTAGGCCTGTAAGTAAAATGTGGAGTATGTAAAAGTTATTTAAATTAAGGAGTTCAAGGAATTACAAAGCCATTTTAGGTACAGATGAATAGTGAGAAAACTGAAGTCTATGACCAAGGTGGGAAAAGAAAACAACAAAAAGTGTTCATTCAAGGTTTTGCATTATCATGGTAGCTGGTACAAGAGATCAATTAAGAGAGAGTAACATAAATGAATACTTTTGAAAGTGTAAGATTAGAAATCACTGATGATAATTATTAATATCCAAGAATTTATAGCAGCCAACCACCCTTTCTTTTATAGTAGAGAAGTGTTGTGTCCTATGAAGAATGACATGGTATCCTTGGAGAAATCTGAATATCTGTTTGGTCAAAGAAATGGATGGGGATATCCATAGAAAGTGGAGGATTAAGGAGATTAAATATATCAGAAGTCCCAAAGAAAATAATATCAGGATGCTGGAGTACAACATCTGGGAAATCTTTTACACTTGAGTTCAGATCCTTACTGAGGTCCAATCTGAATTCTTGCCTTCTGTTTTCTTCTTTTCAATAGATCCCTGGACTAATTTTGTTTCTCTTTTAGTAATGTTTGATATTGCATCTCATGCTCTCACTCTCTTTCTTACTGCTCCTGAAAAATATAAATACACAGATAATTTTGCCTAAAGTTAGCCATTAACTATTGCCTGAGTTCTTATTTCTGTTTTTAATTTTGAGTCAATAGATAATCAATTTTTGTTTTCACCTTGTAAGTTTCTGTTAATTCTCTCCCAATGTAGTAACTACATACATATTTAAAAAAAAATTTTTTTAATGTTTATTTATGTTTGAGAAAGATACAGACAAAGCACAAGCAGGGGAAAGGCAGAGAGACAGGGAGACACAGAATCTGAACCAGGCTCCAAGCTGTCAGCACAGAGTCCGACTTGGCACTTGAAATTATGAACTGTGAGATCATGACCTGAACCAAAGTTGAACACTTAACCGACTGAGTCACCCAGGCACCCCATACATATATATTTAAACCCTTTCTTCTGACATCCTCTTAACTAATCTTGTGAAAATGTTTTCTTCAGTAATTTGCCTTTTTGAAAACTGAGGATGTAATACAAACAGAACACTATAAAACTTCTCTCAGATGGTTATTTTCATTGTTTTAAGATATCTCAATTTTACGCAGCCTTTAAGATGTAAGATTAGGGGCGCCTGGGTGGCTTAGTCGGTTAAGCGTCCGACTTTCGCTTAGGTCATGATCTCGCGGTTCGTAGGTTCGAGCCCCGCGTCGGGCTCTGTGCTGACTGCCAGCTCAGCGCCTGGAGCCTGTTTCAGTCTGTGATTCCCTCTCTCTCTGACCCCCCCTGCTCATGCTGTCTCTCTCTGTCTCCTAGAAATAAATAAAACATTAAAAAAAAAAAGATGTAAGATTAATAATAGCTACCCATAAAGTTCTTCTTAAATATCAGACACTGTAGAACATCCATTACATGTGTTTACTTTTTTTTTTATTTTGATGGCGTCCCAGCCAGATAGATTGTATTATTATGCCCTTTTTACTCATGAGGAGACTGATAAGTAGAAGTCTAAATCACATGATAAAGACAAGATTCAAATTTATACACATGGTTTCAGAGTCAATTTTTTCCTCAATATGCTATATTAACAAATAAGAGACTTAAAAAATAAACACTAAGATTAATATAGACAGAAGTTTCCTAAATCAAGGAAAAAAACTGAGGGAGCATCAAGTGTGATAAGAGAGCTAACATGCTTGTTATCAAAAACACAAAAAGCATGCAGGGGCAGTCCATTTACCAAGGCGTTATTGCATGCTAAAGTATTTGACTAAAATTAAAACAATACTGAAGAAGGGAAACCTTAAGTAACTTATCTGAGTAGTATGTCTTTTTGAATTATCATTAAGAAGTTAAGTTGGACTATAGCATAGAGCAAATACCAATCACCACCATGATCACAACAAAATACGTATGTGAAAGATGCTGTTGCATAATACATTCTGGAGGACTATCTACATAAAGCCGAAATAAGGGGTATCTTTGCATAATTTTAATGATTGTTTTATTTAATAATGCTACAGGTTTCTATTTATGTGGTAACAGTTACAAATGGAGATGTTTGAATTTGAGATAAAATTCAATTAAAAACCTAGTTAACATATGTTAAGAGTATACTAGAAGGGAAATGGCAGAAAAGTACAACTTTTTTTTTCACTAACCCTAACCTTAACCCTAAACCTAACCAGAAAAGTACAACTTTTATGAACAGAATGGAATGAGTTTTGATTATCAGTTTAAAAATGAGCCTAGTTGTGTCCTAAAGTAAAGTGTCTGGTTGTTTCACAATATAAAAGAGGACACAAAAAGACAATATTTAAATAGATACAGAAAATTATAGTTTGCAGAAAGTAAATTCTTTGCCTCATTTTATAGTAGCTGAAAATAAGTCTAATAGCAGCAAAAGTGTGTGTGTGTTTAACAAAGTTTCATGTGCTTATTATAAGATAACTTAAAAAGCAAGAGGGAATTTGCAAGTTCTTTACTAAACCTAGTTTATGCAAAACTAGAATTTCATTTTCTCTCAGAAAAAGTGATCTTAGTCGTTAGCTCTACCTTAACAAGTGGTAGTAACAATACATTTGCTATTTTGTGCACAATCTTTACAGAGAGATTTCATGTCTCACAAGAATAATTTCTTATCTTCTGCTGACTTTGCCATGCCCTTGATTGTGAAAGAGCTAAGATTTCTTAATTTGTGTTATTTTCTGTGTTTATTCAAAAATATATTGCCACTTTGATTAAAAAGGAATCAAACTATTTTTTCTTCCTGATTACAATCATGCTTAATCAAGTGACCAAGTCTCTATAGGTAACTCTCTTGACTATGCCTCCCAAGATCAAACTCCAAATTTAAAAAGAAAAAAAATAATAATGAGTATACCTTTCACTATTAAAAAATTTCTGTCCCATCAAAAAGGTAATTCTAAAGTCTCAATTTTATTGCTTTGTAGGAGATTACCAACGATTTTATATGTAACCTAGTAATCAGATTCTAATATTTGTTTCTAAAAGTATATTATTCACTCCCTCCAAATGCTTTCAAATTCTTATTAATGAACTGAAAAAATATTTGGCATGTGTTTAGTCTATATTCTTATAAAAGTCATGCTTTTAAATTTTGGAAACCATACTTCGACAAGTCTGAAACTTTAGGACTTATCATTCAATGACAATACTTTCATTGAATATAATAATTTTTTCTTTAGAATGTATTTGACTGAGGTGTCCAACCATCTTTGGTTCTGCTAGATCCCCTCGAAAAGTCAGAACTCTGTTTTTAGGCTTTATAATCACCCACTTAGAATATATGCCAACTTATCCTAAGACAATAAGCAAAACAGAGAATATATTTTCCTTATTTTAAAAATAATCATATACTTTATCAAAGCAAAATAACTAATATATACAAAGCTTAACTGTATTAATCTTCTGATGCTGCTGTAACAAATTATTTAATGGTTTAATTAAAACAAACAAATTTCAGTTTCTTAATAGGTCAGAAGTCCAACGTGGGTCTCACAGAGTTAAAATCTAGGTATCAGCAGGGCTGTGTTCCTACTGGAGGTTGTAAAGTAGAATCCATTCCTGATCTTTTCCAGCTTGTAGAGGTCACACACATTTCTTGATTCTTGATGCCTTTCCTCCATCTTAAAAACCAGCAACAATGAGTCATTTCTTATGACATTTCATTACTTCTCACATTCTATCTGGCTCTTCCACTTTTAAGGAAATTTATGGTCACATTAGTCTTATCTTGATAATCCAAGATAATCTCCCTGTTTTAAGTGCAGGTGATTAGTAATCCTACCTCCATCTGCAATAATTATCCTTTCAATGTAACATGTCATATTCACAGACTCTAAGAATTAAGACAAAGACATCTACATAGGGAAGAGGCATTATTCTACATATCATACTAAAATAGGAGGTTGAGTAATTAACTCATACAAAATAAAGGTGTTCTAGAAGGTATTCTTTGGTAAAGTCAAGAATGTTGGGGTGCCTGAGTGTCTCAGTCTGTTAGTGTCTGACTCTTGAGCTCAGGTCATGATCTCAAGGTTTGTGAGTTTGAGCCAAGTAGGTCTCCTTGCTAACAGCATGGTATCTGCTCTCTCTCTCCCCCTTTGCCCCTTCCCCCACTCATTCTCTCTTATTCTCTCCTCTCTCTCTCTCCCTCTCTTTCTCTCAAAATACAAAATAAACTTTAAAAAAGGAATGCTGATTGATTCTTTTTTTCATTTACTCACTCAGAAGCAATGTATTGTAGTAGAAAAGGCTAGGATGTAGTCGTCATGAAGAAGGAAAAATAAAATTTGCATCCTAATTTATTTCTTATAGGTTGTGTAATAATGGAGAGTGATTTAGTCTTTTTGAGGTCCTCTTTTCAGTTTTCTTTTAATCAGAAAAAAATGAGGTCAGTTAAACCCACTTTAGAGTGTTCTGAGGACTGGGCTTGATAATTAATGTAAAGCACACCAGGTGCCAAAGAAAATTAGTCAACAAATGTCAGCTATATGCAGTATAGCACAGTGCCTACCCTAAATAGATTTTTGGTAAGTGGTATTTGTTCATTAATTAAATAATTTACTTAACTTTTATTCTTTCCAAAAATATTTTAAGTTCCTGATACTACTATGCAAAACTAAAATATACAATATATCATACATAAATTCCAAAATATTAAAATAGCAGTGTTTGGTATGACTAAAAAAGATCTAGCACTAATATTTTATTGCAATTATTACCATTCCTCCTTTTATGGCCTTAAGAAATTATTCACAAAAGAATAGCAAAAATTAAGAGGGTCCAGTGGGAAAGTTAAGAAGCATTAAAATTAAAGATCTCTTAATTTTCAGACAACTGAATTCTTTGTGAGGAGAGTATTATATTAGGTCTATTGTGAATTTAAAAAAAATGTGTTGCCATGGCATCATGAGTCTCCAAATGCTTTACAGTTTAACACCTCCTACCTTGTATCCATAAATTAGCCTCAGCAAGGACTTTGCCATGGTGTCAGTACTGTCTTTTAACATCAAGCATTCATATAACTACTGGTATTGTAAGCTTACTTGTGGAAAACTAGACTTTATTTTACATTATGGATAAATTACAATTTTTAACATATATTTATTAGTTAACTTGCTCTAAGCTATTATATTATGAGTTATAAAGCTTTATTTCTTTTCACAATTTATAACTTAAATAATTTATATTTTCCAAAAGTTGACTATCATAGTTGTTCATTTGAACCACAAGGTAAATGAAATTTTGTTTTTTATCCTTGTTCAAAGAACATCTTATAATCTCTAAGGAAGCTATTTTCCTGAAAGTTGATATCCAAATTCCTGAAAAGGGCCAAAATATTTTTTTTATTTTAGCAATCTTTGATGAATATTTTATTAATTATTTTTAAATCTTTATTCATTTTTGAGAGAGAGAGAGAGCCCAAGCAGGGGAGGAGCAGAGAGAGGGGGACAAAAGATCCAAAGCAAGCTTTCCTGACAGCAGAGAATCCAGTGTGGGTCTCAAACTCATGAACTAAGATATCATCACCTGAGCTGAAGTTGGATGCTTAATTGACTGAGCCATACCTACACCCCTGTTGAATATTTTAAACAAAATGTTCAAAATAATATTATCTACTTTAAACAGAGTATACTTCAAAATTATTTTATCTTACCTGATGAATAAACCATGGTTTACCAGATTGGAGTATAATGCAATATAATTTGGGGGGACCGCTTAAGCTGTGCAGAGATATTTTACTTTATTGAGAAGTTCCCAATTATTGTTTCCCTATTGTCTCAAAACCTTTTTGATTTAGTTTAAGTAGTACTATCTTACTATTCAAGTGAACAGGGCCTCAAATAGTCCAGTAATAATGTGAGGGACAAAGAACGATTTACCTGATATTTATAGTTCTCAATTTGTTCATTTATGAGATAGACTTTTGAAATATTTATTTATTTTTAGAAACAAAGAGAGTGAGGAAGGGAGGAGCAGAGAGAGAAGGAGAGAAAGAATCCTCAGCAGGTTCCATGCTGTCAGCACAGAGCCCAAGGTGTGGCTTGTAGCAATGAACAATGAGAACCATCAGCTGAAATATCAGGAGGCAGGCTGTCTGAACCACCCAGGTGCCTCTATAATATAAAATTTTAAACCAGTATTATCTTCTATCTAGGTAAAGCTGCCTTCACCTATATAGGAATGGTCTTTGATGTCAGTTTCAGCATTCTGTGTTAAAATTCTTTACATGTATAAATCACAGTTTTCCAGTGCATGAAGATCTCCTTAATAGGGCAGGGAATCATTACAAGGTTCATCCAATAGGCAGGAACTTACATTGATTGTATTACTAGGGAACCAGTACTAAATTGATTTGGGATTATTTCTACACAAGTTTTATGTTTGGAACTTTATGATAAGCAAGATACCAGTTGTCCCTCTCCTCAAAGACATTAAATCAGACAAGTAATCCTGCAGTAAATGAGGACAGAAAGGTAGTCAGTTCTCTAATTGGTGAATGCTACCTGATTAAGAAGATTCATATATGCCATTTTCAGGAATGTGAAATAACTTGTCTAGAGGAGTGATTCTTAATGAGGAGCAATTTTGCCTGCAGCAGGGAACATTTGGCAATATCTAGAGACATTTTTGTTTTTCAAGACTGTGGAGATGACTGTGCTACTGATTTGATATTGAGTAGATAGAAACCAATGCTGCTGCTAAATATCTAGCAAAGGAGAGGATACACAAATAATAATGATCTAGTCCTAAATGTCAATAAAGATTTTTTTTAGAAACCTTGATCAGTACAAATTCAAAAGTTTCACATTATTATTTATATTTGTATTCTATTATACCACTCTGACTGTGATAGTATGTTGGAATTGGTATAGGCAAGATTATATTTAATGTATCAGATAAACCAGAGACTTGAGTGCCCTGAACTAAAGATGATGAAGACATGGACAGTTTTAAGAGATGTCGGGGCAAAGCCCTTAAATATACTTCATGATTAATTAGGTGAGGCCAGAGAGTGAATGAGGTTTGTGAGTGTACCAACAGAATGGATGGTAGCTAAAAGATTACAGGAGAAGAAGCAAATTTTGAGAAGGTTTTAAGTATATTTGAGATCTAACTATCCAATAGCCAGTTGATATTATTGAAAATATCCAATAGATATTAATATAGAGTTCAAAACAAAAAGATCTGACGTGTTTGCTGAATATATATCTCTTATAATGCATAACATACAGCATGTGTTCACTGTGTATTAGATGAAATAATAAATATAAGAAATTCTATTTTATTCTTCATCCCTCTACCTGGAAGAAACAAACTTAAGAGTTCCCAAACATATTTGGAAACTACTAGACTGTTGATATTACTTTGCCAAAATTTTCCTAGCTATTCAACTGGCTCAACCCTGATTCTCAGCTGCTTGCTATACAGCAGCTTCTCCTTTCTGGAGAATCTTTAAACATATGCTTTCAGGTACTTACCATCTTTTGTATAATCTTTATTTGATCTCTAGACTAATGCTATCAAGATCACCATATTCTTTGACTTTGACCCAGAATTCATCTGAGTTATGAGAATCCTCACTCACATATCAAGGCTGTAACTATGGCTTGTGATAATCTTACAAGTGCTTATTCAAGGAAAACTGCTGAACCTTGGTAAAAACAACAGTTTGTGGCTTTTTAACTTGCTCTATTCATAACTGCTTCTGCCCAGATCCACAATAACCTTACATAGCAACAGCTTTGTAATTATGGCAGCTGTGAAAATGAGCAGCTGTGCAGTTACTCAAAGGAGCATATAGGATGGGATCTCCTCAAAATTTTAGCTATTCTTAAAATAGTTAGAATTAACCACTCTTTCCCCATGGAAATGTGTTGTCATCCTTGTCAAACAATAAGTTAACTGTAGATATGAGAGGTTACATCTGGAAATTCTATTCTATTCCATTAATCTGTCTGTTCTTCTGCCCAAATCATACTGTCTTGATTAGTATGTTAGAAATCGTAAAATGTGAGTCCTCCACCTTTTTCTTCTTTTCAACCTTATTTTGATTCTTCTGGGTTCTATGAGTATAGATATGAATACAAGGATCAGATTGTCATTTTAGAAAAAGATGTCAACTGAGATCTTCATAGAAATTGCCCTGAATCTGTAGATTCAGCATTAACAGTATTATTTTTTTTTCTTTTTTTCTTTTTTTTTTTATGTTTTATTTATTTCTAGGAGAGAGAGAGACAGCATGAGCAGGGGAGGGTCAGAGAGAGAGGGAGTCACAGACCGAAAGAAATTGCCCTGAATCTGTAGATTCAGCATTAACAGTATTAAGTCTTCTTATTCATATATATGAAATGACATTCCATTATGTGGATCTTTAATTTCCTTCAACAACGTTTTGTACTTTTCAGTATATAACTTTTCCTTCTTAAATTTATTTCTAGTTAAATTTTGGATGTTATTATAAATATAAGGTTTCCTTAATTTCATTTTTGGAATGTTCTTTGCTATTGTGTAAAAATACAATTAATTTTTGCATATCAGTCTTATACACCATATTGAACTCAGTTATTAGTTCTTTATATTTTTGTGGATTTCCTAGTATTTTACATACATATGTTTGATGCATATATGTATACACATATGTGCGTCTATATATGTATACACATATACAATCATATTATTTGCATCTATAGTTTTGTTTCTTCCTTTCCACTCTAGATGAATTTTATCTCATTGTCTTGCCTAATGTCACAGACTAGGACCTCTCATTCAGTGTTGAAGAGAAGTGGCAAAGAACAGACTTCCCTGTCTTGTTTCTCATCCTAGTTTGAAAGTATTCAATCTTTCAACATTAAATATATTTTCTGGGTTTGTTTTTTGTTTTTGTGTTTGGCTTTTTGTAGATGTCTTTTAATAGGCTGAAGAAGTTCCCTTCTATTGCTAATTTGTTGAGTGTTTTTATCATAAATTCATGTTGAATATTGTCAAGTGAATTTTCTGCTACAATTACTCTGTTGATCTATGTGTGTATTTTTGTGCCAGTACCATGTTTTGAATACTACACCTTTGTAATATAACTTGAAACCTGGGTTGTTATATCTCCAGTTTTGTTCTCCTTTTCCAAGATTGGTTTCGGCTATTCAGGATTGTTTGTGGTTACATACGAACTTTAGGAGCATTTGTTCTAGTTCTGTGAAAAATGCAATTGGTATTTTGATAGGGATTGCATTAAACCTGTAGATTCCTTGGGGTAGTATGAAAATTTTAACAATATTTGTTCTTCTAATCCATGAGTATGAAATATCTTTCCATTTGTTTGTGTTATCTTTAATTTCCTTCAAAAATATCTTATACTTTTTAGATCTTTCAGATCTTTATAGGACAGATCTTTCACCTCCTTGGTTAAGTTTATTCCTAGGTATTTTATTATTTTTGATGCAATTGTAAATGGTACTGTTTTCTTAATTTCCCTACCTGCTATTTTATTGTCAGTATATAGAAATGCAACAGGTTTCTGTATGTTGATTTTTGTATCCTACAATTTTACTGAATTCATTTATCAGTTCCAGTAGTTTTTATTGGAGACTTCAGGGTTTTGTATATGTCACATCATGTCATCTGCAAATAGTGAACATTTACTTCTTCCTTACCAACTTGGATGCCTTTTATTTCTGTGTCTTGTCTGATTGCTGTGGGTGCAACTTCCAGTACCACTTTGAATAAAAGTGTCTTTTATTGGCATGCTCTGGATCTTAAGAGAAATGTCTGTTTTTCAGCATTGAATGTTATGTTACCTGTGTGTTTTTTTCATACGAAACCTTTATTGTGTTGATGTATATTCCCTCAAAACAGACTTTGTTAAGAGCTTTTATCATAAATGGATGTTGTACTTTGTTCAATCCTTTCTCTGTATCTATTGAAACGATCATAAGATTTTTTTTAAATGTTTTATTCATTTCTGAGAGAGAGAGAGAGACAGAGAGACAGAGAGACAGTATTAGCCGGGGAGGGTCAGAGAGAGAGGGAGACACAGAATCTGAAACAGGCTCTGGGCTCTGAGCGGGCAGTCAGCTCAGAGCCCTACGCGGGGCTTGAGCCCAGAAAACGTGAGATCATGACCTGAGCCAAAGCAGGACGCTTAACCAACTGAGCCACCCAGGCGCCCCGATCATAAGATTTTTATACTTTGTCTTGTCGATGTGCTGTATCACATTATTTGATTTTGTAATATTGTATCATCCTCGTATCCTTGATTGTGGTGAATGATTTTTTTAAATGTATTGTTGGATTTGGTTTGCTAATATTTTGTGGAAGATTTTTACGTCTATATTTTGGGAGATATTGGCCTGTAATTCTGTTTTTCTGGTGTCTCTATCTAGTTTTTGTATCAAAGTCATGCAGGCTTCAAGAATGAATTTAGATGCTTTCTTTCCTCTGCTGTTTTTATGGAATAGTTGCGGAATAGGTATTAACTCTTCTTTAAATGTTTTTTAGAACTCACCTATGAAGACTTCTGGCCTGGCCTTTTGTTTGTTGCAAGTTTTTTGATTACTGATTTAATTTCATTGCTGGTAACTGGCCTGTTCAACTTTTCTGTTTATTCCTGATTCTGTTTGAGGAAGTTATGTTTTAGGAATTTATCCCTTTCTTCCAGGTTATCCAGTTTGTTGGCATATAATTTTTCATAATATTCACTTACAATCCTTTGTAGTTCTATAATGTGAGTTGTTATTTGTCCTCTTTTATTTCTGATTTTGTTCATTGAATTTTATCCCCCCCCGTTTTGATGATTCTGCCTAAAAACATAATTTTGTTGATGTTTTCAAAGAGCTAGCTCCTGATTTCATTGATCTGTTCTATTGTTTTCTTTGTATTTTTGTTTTGTTTTTGTTTTTATTTCTGTTTCCATTTCACTTATTTCCACTCTACTCTTTGTTATTGCTTTCCTTCTATTGGTTTTGGGTTTTGTTTGTTCTTTCTTTTCTAGCTCCTTTAGGCATAGTTAGGTTGTATCTTTGTGATTTTTCTTGCTTTTTGACATAGGCCTGTGTTGCTATAAACTTATTTCGTAGAACCACTTTTACTACATCCCAAAGATTTTGGAAATTTCTGTTTCATTATTATTTGTCCACATGTAGTTTTTAATTTCATCTTTTATTTCTTGGTTGATTTATTCACTGTTTAGCAGCATGTTATTTAACCTCCATGTATTTCAGGTATTTCCAGACTTTTTCTTGTGGTTGATTTCCAGTTTCATAGCGATGTTACTGGAAAAGATATGCGTGGTATGATGGTATGATTTCAGTCTTTTTGAATTTGTTGAGGCTTGTTTTATGGCCTAATATGTGATCTGTTCTGGCAAATGTTCCATGTGCACTTGAAAATAATGTGCATTCCACTGTTTTAGGATGGAATATTCTTTTTTAAAAAATATTTTATTTATTTTTGAAAGAGAGATAGAGACAGCATGAGCAGGGGAGGATCAGAGAGAGAGGGAGACACAAAATCTGAAACAGGCTCCAGGCTCTGAGCTGTCAGCACAGAGCCTGATGTGGGGCTCTAACCCACAAACCGTGAGACCATGACCTGAGCCATAGTCGGATGCTCAACCGACTGAGCCACCCAGGCGCCCCTAGAATGGAATATTTTAAGTATATCTGTTAGATCCATTTGGTCCACTGTATCATTCAAAGTCATTGTCTCCTTGTTGATGTTCTGATTGGGTCATCTATCCTTTGATAGATGGGTGTTAAAGTTCTTTACTATTATTATATTATTATCAATTACTTCCTTCCTCTTTGTTTTCTACTGTTTTATGTAAAACAACGACAACAACAAACAGAAAAAAAAACTCTTACGTATTTGGGTGTCCTCGTGTTTGGTGCATAAATATTTACAATTGTTATATCTTCTTGTTTAATTATTCTCTGTATGATTATATAGTGTCCTTTATTGCCTTTTTAACAGTCCTTGTTTTAAAGTATATTTTGGGGCTCATGAGTGGCTCAGTAGTTGACCATCTGACTTCAGCTCGGGTCATGATCACACAGTTTGTGGGTTGGAGCCCCGCATTGGGTTCTGTGCTGACAGCTAGCTCAGAGCCTAGAACCTACTTTGGATTCTGTGTCTCCCTCTCTCTCTGACCCTCCCCTGTTCACGCTGTCTCTCTCTCTCTCTCTCAGAAATAAATAAAAAATATTTAAAAAATAAAGTATATTTTGTCCTATATAAGTATTGCTACTTTGGCTTTCTTTTCCCTTCCATTTGCTTGATAAGTGCCTTTCTATTCTTTCATTTTCAATCTGCATGTGTCTTTAGGTCTGAAATGAGTCTCCTGTAGGTAGCATGTAGATGGGGCTTTATATATATATATATATATATAATATGCATTTGATCACCCTATGTCTTTTGATTGAAGTGTTTACCCATTTACATTCAAAGTAATTATTGATAGGTATGCATTTCCTGCCATTTTGCTACTTGCTTTATTGTTGTTTTTATAGTTGCTTTCTTGCTTTCTTCTCTCAGTTTGCTGACTTTCTTTAGTGATACATTTGGATTATTTTCTCAATTTTTTGCATATCACATATTATGCATATTGAAGTCTATATTAAGTTGATGGTTGCTTAAGTTTGAACTCATTCAAAAAGCATTAAATTTTTACTCCTCCCTCCCCCCATATTTTAGCTATATGGTGCCATAATCTACATCCTTTTATTTTCAGAATCTGTTGACTAATTTTTAAAGATATCAGTACATTTACTGCTTTTGTGCTTCTTACTTTTCTTACTCCTAATTATGGTCTTTCCTTTCCACTCAGGGAGTCCCCTTTAACATTTCTTGTAGGGCTGGGTTAGTAGTGATGAATTCCTTTAACTTTTGCTTGTTTCGGAAACTCTTTACTACTTCTATTCTGAATTATAGACTTGCCGAGTAGAGTTGAAGGTTTGTTTTTTGTATGTTTTCAGAACTTTGAATATATCATGCCACTTTCTTCTGGTCAGAAAAGTTTTTGCTAAAAAATCGGCTGATTGCCTTATGATGTTTCTTTTTCTCTTTCTGCTTTTATGTTTATTTATTTTTGAGACAGAGAGAGAAGGTCTGAAGCAGGTTCCTCACTGACAGCAAAGAGGCTGATGTGGGGCTTGAACTCACAAACCATTGAGATCATGACCTGAGCCAAAGTCAGATGCTTAACCAACTGAGCCACTCAGATGCCCCTTCTCTTGCCGCTTTTAAAATTATCTCTTTTTGCTATATTTTTCCATTTTAATTACTATGTATCTTGATGTGAACCTCCTTAGGCTGATTTTGTTTGAGGCTCCCTGTGCCTCCTGGATCTGAATTTCTGTTTTCTTCCCAGATTCAGGAACTTTTCAGCTATTATTTCTTTAAATAAAATGTCTGCCTTTTCTCTTTCTTCCCTCTGGGATTTCTGTAATGCAAATGCTATTATGCTTGATGATATTCCTGAGTTCCCTTAATCTATTTTCACTCTATCTAATATATTTTTTGTTTTAGTTATTGAGCTTTTCATCTTTTATTTTTTTTTAAATGGTTTTCTATCTCTTTGGTGAAGGTCTCTCTGAGGTTGTCTACTTTTTTCTCAAGTTCAGTGAGTATCTTTATGACTGTTATTTTAAATTATCTTTCAGGGATATTACTAATCTCCATTTTGTTTATCTTCCTTCTGTGATTTTGTCCTGTTGTTTCACTTGAGGCATATTTCTTTGTCTCCTCATTTTGTCTAACTCTTTGTTTCTATACATTAGGGAAGTCAGCTACATCTCCTGTTTACTAAGTAGTGGCCTTATTAAGAAGAGATCCTATAGTGCCCTGCAGTGCAATGTCCTCTGTTCACCAGAACTTAGCACTTCATGGGTATCTTCTGTGTGTGCTTCCTACACCTTGTTGTGGCTGAACCAAGTTCACCTTCAGTCTAATTGTCTGCAATGGTTTTGCCTTTTGTTGGCAGCGTTTGGTACCTGTGTTGTGAATGGGCCAATCTGGGGTCATACTGGCCTTGAGTTGAGTCAGACTAGGTCATTTGCTAAAGATGTGGTAACACCAAACTACAGGTATTTTCACTGTGTTGTCCTGAGAAAGTTTCATTGATGGGTAGGGCCTGTAGTCAGACCAGATATCTGCCCCCCAACCCACTGTTGGGGCAACAGTTATACTAGTGTATGCGGTTATATTTCCTTCCTCTAAGACAGAAGTCACTTTGGAGGGGTGTTAACCCCTAACAGAGCTGCTTACACACTGCCAGTCTTGTCTTGCTGCTTTGGATGGGCTCCTAGTCTGGCTGGAGGGGGTGGGTCCATAGAATAGCCAGGGAGTAAGTCTGCTATTAGCAGGCTAGGTGGAGAATGTGTGCACTTTGCTGATTCCCTGAGGTGTCTGCATATGTAGGCTGGGGGACAGAGAGAGGAAATGGTGCCCACCAGCTAGTTCCCCTATTCCTTCAGAGCTTTCCCAAAGACCCCCACCTCCCCAGCAGATGCTCTGAGACTAGCAAATAAATCTCCTTCCAGAACACCCCAGGCACCCTCCAAACTGTTGCCTTCATGCTGCATATAGCAGGCCTGCCTTTTATGCCATCTTTTTAAGGGCAAGGACTCCTTTTCCTGCTATCTTTAGGCTCTCCCAAAGTGGATCTGGTTGATCTTTGAAGTTCTAGGTGTTAAGCCCCACTGAATGCAAGACCCACAATGCCAGGCCCCTCTGGCAACATTTCATTTCAAAGACATTTGAAAAGACAAATGAAAGACAAAAACATTCATTTCAAAGACAAATGTTTAAGGATTTGTCTTCCCAGTGCTGGTCCCCAGTACCCAGAGTGCCTGATGTGGGGGTCTGCTCATCTCCTTTCTCTGTGTCCATGAAATCCCTCTCTTCTGAGGACAGTTATGTGGGTTAGTTTTGTTCCCAATCTCTGCCCTTCCTACCATCTTTGATATGGCCTCTTCCATATATTTAGCTGTGGAGAATCAGTTCTGCCAGACTTTGGGTCATTTTTGTGGTTATTTACACTGATGTGGGTGTTATCTAGGTGTATCCATCAATGGAGGTGAGCCGAGAATTCTTTTTCTATGCCATCTTTCCCAGAAGTCACTAGGATCCTATTTTTTAATGCATATGTGTTTATAGTTTTTACGTCTTTATGATGAATTAACCCATTTATCATTACAAAATGTCTGTTTCTAATAAGATTTTTTAAGTTTGAAATTTCAGATGCTTGTATAGCCACTCCAGCCTTCGTATAATTTCTCTTCACATGACATGCCTTTTTTTCATCCTTTTACTTTCAACTTAATTGTATTTTCAATCTACACTGTTTTCTATAGATAATACATTGCTGCATCTTCTTTTTTATTCAGTCTGACAAGTTTTAACTTTGTATTGTTTATTCTGTTCATATTAAAATGTTATAGTTGATATATTTGGATTTAAATTTGATGCTTTTCTTTAAGTTTTTAAGTAAAATGCCCCTTGGTCCTATATTACTCTTTTACTGACTCCATTATTAGCTTTTATTGCATTAAATGAATATTTTTTAGGTCTTGTATAGTATCTTTAATTATTTTCACTATATTGAGTTATTCTATTGTCTGTTCTAGGTCTTAACAAAAATAATAATTTTCAGACTTAATTTCAGGTTTATACTACCTCATTTCCAAATAAATATAGAATTATTACTCTATCTACCTCTATCTATTCTTTGCTCTTTTTGTGAAAATTTGTTACATATATATATACATATATATATATATATATAAAATAAGATTTTGTTACTTGTTATATATATAAAACAATATATATAACACAATATATAATATATATTATATATAATATATATAATACAATCACAATACAGTGTTGTGATTATTACATTTTAATATTTTATGTCATTTGAAGAACCTGAGGGATGGAGGAAGGAAAATAGACATATATTTACAGATTTTGCTATATTAATTTTCTTATTTACCAACCTAATTGTCAAATAAATTTTATTTATATTTGTTATAAGGCCAATAATGCATTGGCATACATATTATTTTACATAGTTGCTTTTCAAATTAGTTAAGAGAAGAAATGAGAAATATATGCATTTACATGTATTTAATTTCATTTTGGCCAGAGATTTTCCTTCAGTGTTTTTTCTAAGGCAATCTGCTGGCAATAAATTTTCTCAGTTTTTATTTATTTGGGAATATCTTTATTTTAGCTTTGTTTTGAAAGGTTGTTTTGCTGATTATACTCTTCTTGGTTAACAAGTCTTGTATTTTGTTGTTCTTGTTTTCTTTCAACAATTTGTTTAGTTTTTATCACACTTGACTCAGGTCTACATTGATTCTGAATAGAAGATATCTATTAATCTTACTGAAGTTACCGAATGACATTAAATCATTTATTTATTTTCCTGTTGCTTTCAAAAATGCCTCATATCTTTGTCTTTCAACATTTTTAATATGATGTATGTAGATGTGTATCTCTTTGTAATTTATTTTACTGGAATTGTTGAGCTTCTTCAATGTATAGATTAATGTTTCTCAAAATTTGGGAAGTTTTTGGTCATCATTTTTCTAATTGTTTTTTTCCATTCCTTTCTCTCTTCTTCTAGTATGCTTATTATATATATGCTGATAAAGCCACATTTCTCTGAGACTATTTATTTGGTTTCATTATTTTTGTGTTTTGTTTTGTTTTTCCACTATTCAGACTGAATGATAGGTCTTCATCTATATTCAAGTTACCTAATTCTTACTTCTGCCAGCTCACTGGTACAGTCGAGCCCCAATATTTATTTTCTTAATAAAAATATTGTACTTCCAACTCCAGAATTTTCCCATTTTGAAAAAAAAAAGATTTTCTTTCTAATAGGAGTTTTTATTTAAGAAACATTGTCATCATTGCTTTCCTATGTACCTTTTTAAACATGTTATTTTTTTTCTTGTTCTTTCAATATATTTATAATAGCTGCTTTGAAGTTTTTCAGTGCTACACTGAGCCACTGTGCTCTGTCACAGAAAGTTTCTGTTGCTGGTTTTTGTTTGTGTTTTATTTTCCATTTTAAAGTATTTCCTTGTACACTTCAAGCTTAAATGTGAATGTTGTGGTACATGAATTATATCTCAAAAGAGAAAGAAATTAAGAGGTAAAATATTAAGTTTCTTAGAATATCAGTCTAGGTTTTCCATGGGTAAGGTGGTAAAATCCTTTTTATAGAAATCTTAGTTTTTTACATTTATTTTTTATTTACTTTGAGAGAGAGAGCAAGCAGGGGAGGGACAGTGAGAAAGGGAGACAGAATCCCAGGCAGGCTCGATTCTTGTCAGTGCAGAGCCTAATGTGGGGCTTAAAATCACTGTGAAGTAATGACCTGAGCCAAAATTGAGAATCTGATGCTTAATGACTGAGCACCAGGTGCCCCAGTACAAATCTTATTTTTCTAATACCTGCAATTCTGGGAAGTTATGTTAGCTACTCAGTCTTTCTTGTTTATTTTAAGTTGTAAGATAGAAATGAATTTGTCAAAATTCAGAGTGTTGCGAATGGAAATATATGGGTATGGGATTTTTTTGTGTGTGTTAACAAGCCCCTTGCTAGAAATAATTTTCTTATCTACCTAATTAGTAGATTTTAATAAATAATCACAAGTTTTATGCAGAACTATATGTAACCCAACTGATATAAATAATAATGTTATTTCTATGAATACGTAGCCAGCTATACAGTACTTTTATCCTAACATACATTTCAGTTTTAAGCTCATTTTATTTTCATTACAGTTCTGAAGAAGAAAATAAGAGGTTTTAAAGATACCTGCTCTATTAAAACTTGTCTTTTTATCCAAACTGAGAAATAAGCAGGTAAGTGCGCAAAATTTTATGTATTGTGTCCAAAAATCATTCAAAGCAATGCTGTGACTTCTCCCTCCCTAAAGTACTTTTCTCCCATGTTCTTTCTCAAGCTTTTTAAAAGTTAAATTTAAAATAATTTTTAAGTAGTTTAAAATTCAAAATAAGGTGCAAATATAGTACAGACAGCTTGTTTTTACCATGTACCAAGCTTCTTCCAATGATAATATCTTGCACAACCACTGTATAGTCAGTTTGGTTTAGCTCAGGCTTCTATAATCATATACAAAGTTGTTGATAAAGGAAAGGATGATGTACAGGTGGTGCTTTTTTGATTCAGTTGAAGCATGGTGTTGGCCTTGTAATAAAATCTGAGCAATTTTAATTTACATTTCAGTATATATCAATATTTTCATTGGGTAATTAGGGTACAACAGCAACAAGGACAGAAAAAAAAGAGTGATTTAATTTCTAACTCCATTACTTGGGGACAGCTTATTTTCCTCAGCAATAAAATGTATATAAACTTCCTTGACAAGTATCCTTAACATGATTGTTTGGAGGGTGAACATTGGTTTAGTGACGTACTTGAAATGTTTATAAATTCTAGAATTAATGTTTACAGGTAAGAACTGATGATCACTTGACTCATGTTTCTTCATTGCTCTCTTACTTTGTTGCAAATCCATTGAAATAAATATAAATAATATTTGAATAGTCTTTATAAAGCACTTTATACATTACTAGTTGAATATCTACAGTAACATCATATGTCATGTATTATAATTCCCACTTCATAGATAGAGGAATAGATTATGTAAGTTTCTCAGGCTCATGAAAACAGTGAGTGATGGATCAAAAATTCCATCAGACCCTTTATTTCTGTAGTACTACTGACCGTGAATGTGTCACAGAGGCAGGACTAGAGCCAGGCAAATGAAGTTAAGAAGTTGCCTTCAATAAAAAGTTTAATGGGATGCTAAAAACTCAACAATCAAGGTAAATATGTTAATGCAATATTTTTAAAGTAATAATCAATACAAAGTATCCATGATTAATAAAATATCAAAATTTGAAATAAAGACACATCTTATTATTGACTTTTAGTTTTGCCTAAAATTCTTTACTTAGATGTCTCTGTGTGGCACTGAATGCATAGTTTGTATATTGGACTCTGGAGATGTGAAGCTTGGGCACAAATTCCTATACCTACTCATGATACTTACTAAGCACATAGTCTCACCTCCATAAACCCAAATGTTCTCACCTATAAAATGTTTATAATATTTTTGCTTTCTTGATAAGGTTTATAAGAGAATTAAAGAGACAAAGTGCTTGGCACATTTTGTGGCAATTTATAGAATTCAATATATGACTTATAGCTTTAGCTTTTATTTATACTTATAGTTAAATATAGCTTTGTGAAGCATGTATGAAAATACATAAATGCAGTACATATATGTAAACACATGCAAGCACATGTAGATACAATACACACACACACACACACACACACACACACACACACACACAAATGTATAAAATCTCCAGAAAAACATGATAAAGCAGTGAAAGATGAGGATTATTCATACTATCTGCTCTTTTAAGAAGACTATCTTCCCAGAATCTTGGAAGTGTTTCAAAATAAGAAAATTAGTGAAAGATATTTATTGGGTTTGAGATTCAGGACTGGATGATTTTAAGAGTCTTAAAGAGAAAAAAAGAAGTGCTTAGGATAATCAGACTTTGAGACAGTATCTTTGAACTGAGAATCACAGAGAAGAGTGAGCCTGGATGTGAGTCCTGGTGAACACATGATTAAACCTGCCAATAAAACTGTTAGTTGTTTTACATACCCAGTTCCCAAGAACAGTTACCTCCTGTAGCAAGCTCATGTCACTTTTTATCTACTATCATTGTTTAACACAAGGGCAGGAAATAATTATGTTGCCTTCATTTTTCTCTTTTTCTCTATGCATACACATATACATGTGTCTTTATAAGTGTATTATACACACACAGATATTAAGTAGGCAAAATCTTTTCAACTGCACTACACAGTAATTTAAATGTGGTACTACTGCTCCAAGTGAATCTAAAATTATCATCCTAGTGCTTGGGACACTGTTGGTAGCCACTGCTCCAATCCTGTTTGGATTCGGTCTGCATAAGTGCAACAACTTCACTGCAAGGTTATGCTGTCTTTTCAGATAAGATGACATTTATTGTGCATTAATCAAATTTATCCTTAACTTAATTTATTGTAACCTGTGATAACTGATATTTTTAAAAATTCATTAAAAAATATATACAAACAACTATCTTTGAAACAAAAGGTGCTTTACAAAGTTATAAATGAATGTTTATGTGTGTGCTTTTTGTAGTTAGCTTTTATATTTCTAGGAACCTACTACTTAGCCTGAATTTGATTGTGGTCTATTAAGGAATATTTCTTAAACTAAAATTAGCTAGGATTTTTTTTTTAAATACTGGCAACCATCTAACTGAAACAAGTCAGTGACAAGTAAGAAAGATGTAACAAAGCTTGGAACCCTGGAGACCAAATTTCAGTCTCTTGAAAACCCTACTGCAACAGGAGCTAATATATATTTTGTTATTGCTATTGAGCTAAGAATAAAGAGGTTAAAAAGTAATACTATATATACTATTTTATAGTCTTACTTTAATTTATATTTTAAAATAGCTTATATTTACATGTTATTGAAACGACAATATAGTGATGGAAATAAATCAGATACATTAAATTAGATGTCTTGGAGCTGTTAAAGATTTTTTTTTAATTTTGAAGACTACTGTGCAGCTCTTTTTTGTTAACTGTCATTATCCGAAAGTCATGAGAAAGAGTACAAAAGTTTTTACATTACTGTGCCTTTCTTTTACAGTTGCAATTCATAACATTCCCATTATTGGTAAACATAGGTACCTGGAGGGATGTGAATCTTCACAGGATCACATAATCACAGGAGAAGGGAGAAATAATTCTTACAACATGACCAAATGTAACAACACTTAAACTAATCCAAGAAAATATCCTTTTAATTTTGACTTTTGTGTTTTTGGTCATGCTGAAAAAAGTGATATTGTAGACGATTACAAAAAGACAAGTACATGATTGTGGCTTTCTCTCTAATTCTTTTTTTGTTGTTGTTGTTGTTCTGTTTTGTTTGTCAATATGGCTAAATGAATGGGATGAATGGAGTAGGATCTGTTACCATCCATAGATTTTTTTTTTTGTTCACATGTACATTCTGTTGTGCCATGTCTTCAGATCCCAATCTTATGTAGTCTATCTGTGGTGTTAGTAGATCATTATACGGAATTATGAGGACAGAAAGTGTGAATTTTGACTTCAGCATAAAATACATATTTCATCAAGTTTTAACAAACAGTTTGTATTGGAATATTGGGCCCAAGCTTAGAAATAATGGAGTGGTACTTTAAGAAATCATCCATTGTGTTTAAAGTGTCTTCAGATATCTCATGAGAAGATACAACTCAACCAATGCAAGAATTAGGTATCATTAGCATCTCTGGCCTTACTCCATGTAATAGTACCTCAATAGTAATCAAACTGCATTCATTTCAAATCAAACATTAAGAATTGTTGTTAGTCAGCTACTGGATGATCACTCTCTATGACCTAAGGATTTGTCAGTTGAAATAATAAAGGCAGAAAGAATGAAAAGGAAGGAAAAAAGGAAGGAAGGAAGGAAGGAAGGAAGGAAGGAAGGAAGGAAGGAAGGAAGGAAGGAAGAAAATAACAATAAGAAGGGATAGCCTGATCAAATTGTAAGTCAAAGGTAAAACTTAGGATTTTTTACTTAGATATAGATCTGGAGGTCTTTAGAGAAACAACTTAACTTTAAGTTGCCATATGATAATAAAATTCACCCCAAAACCATATTAAAAAAGGAAGCGAGATACTGTAAGGGTTGAGTTTAAGGGCCAGAAAAAAGTTATAAACAAATTACAAGAACCTATAATGGTAACATATATTTTTAACAATAAAATTATGAGTTTATTTAAAATCTTCTATGAGTTTTTTTCCACTTAAAATAATCAAAATCCATGGTATAGACATTGTCTTAGATTAATTTTCTCCCACCTCCATCCCTGCCTTATTCCATGTCCTCCTCTCCATGTTTTTCTAAGGTCTCCAGATTGATTTTTTCCCCAATTTTCAAACATACAAAATTTTCTCTTATGCCAGAAAAATACCCATATTTGTTTTTGTTGTGTTTTGTTTTAGGTCTATGTCTATTTATAACATTTTTTAGAGAAAGCTTCCCCAAACCTCAGTATAATATAGGTTCTCTTGAATATATTCTCTCATAATGTCATCTGTTTCCTTCATAGCACTTACTATAATTGGTAATTATATTTTTGATGTATTCAGTTTTTAACCAGCTTTCTTTTAACTAACTGTAAATTCTGGAGATATGAATCTGATTGCTGGCTTTGCTCCCATTGAATTCTTTTCCCACACAATGACTGCTACTTGTAAGCACCCAATGAATGTTGAGTGGCTAAATATTGTAATTTATGTAAAGGTCATCTTCTTGAGAATAGGCATTACCTTGTTATGTGTGTAATGCTAGGAATTCTTAGCACACCATTTTACATATTGTTCTTAATATGTGAAAGCTGGTAGCAGTTTCAAAATAGACAGCAAATTATCATCAATTAATTAATGATTATTGAGACCCTCGTAGGTGGTTGACAGTACACTGGGTTAATCATTATGTTTATAGATCTCAGTTTTCTGTTCTGTAAAATTAAGGTTGTGCTAAGTAATATCAAAGTTTTTTTAAGCACTTGCATTCTTGACTTTTAAAATATTGTGCTTGCCAGGGTGCCTGTGTGGCTCAGCTGATTAAGCCTCCAACCTGGCTCAGGTTATGATCTCTCAGCTTATGAATTCTAGCCCTGCATTGGGCTGTGTGCTGACAGCTCAGAACCTGGAGCCTCCTTTAGATTCTGTATTTCCCCCTCTCTGTACCCCTCCCATGATCATGCTCTGTCTCTCTCTGTCTCTCAATAATAAATAAAAACGTTAAAATATCAATGCTAATGCCATTAATTTAGAAAGTGAAAGTGTCTTATACAGTATTTTCCTTCAAGGAAGGTGTTAAATAGAAGAGTTAAATAGGACAAGAAAATCTCAATTTTGTAATAAAAGCCTTTAAAAGTTTCTCAAATTTGAGGAAGAAAGCACCTGAATAACACTGAGAAAACAAGTTTGATATTGAAGATAAACATACCTTTTGACAAGACTTTTTAGAAGCTTTGTTAAAATTAAAATTTGTATAACTCGTACATGTATGGCAAAAGACTTGTGAGGTAATGAAGGCAATATTCTAGTGAAACAAGAAAGAAATTGATTGACAAACTCATGTTTTCTCACAAAGCACTTGTCTGATACTAATTTTCTACCACATATAATATTGCTTGATAATATAATGCTATCTTTTGCACACCTATTATCACTCAAATTTTAAATTGATACTCCGTCGTATATTTATTCCAAAATCCATCTAAAAGAAAACTCTAAAGAATCATGTGTTGAAGAATAATGACATGCTGTTTCCTCAGAGTAAAAATAATAAATCATTTCTAAAATGAGAAAAGGTAAAATTAATAGAATACGCATCCAAAATTGAATATCTTTACATATCAGCATTCATGATACCTTTTCAAAGAAGAAATAATGTCATACTTGAAGGTCAAAATAAAAGATAAGAGAAACTCAGGCTCATTAATATCTCAGAACATTTCTGGAGCCGATTTAATTAAATATCATGGAATAAATTGTGCACTATTCCTCAAAGATATACTTTTATAACATACATTATAGCCTTTAATTACACTTCCAAGTTTAGTTTTATATGTAGGATTTTTCACATGCTAAAGAAGATATTTAGAAATTAACAAATTACATGATTTAAAATATAAAATAAAATGTTATATTTGTATAATGTATCTATATTGATATATATTCTAATATAAGGCTCAAAATCTTCAATATTCCAAATATAGAAGGCAGATCCCAAAATTAAGTTTCAATAGCCGTTCCAGATTATAATATTTGATTTCTTGGGTTCATTTGGCTGTTTTCCTTCTTATAACACCATATTTTACTTTTCCCACATAGAGAATGCTGTATGGAAATTTATATCTAAGACAAATGAGTAACTTCATTTCCTATACTCCACAACATATAAATAAAACCTAATACAGTTAGGAAATATTATTGGATACTTCTTATATTTATTTTACCTCCTTAATATTTCTTTCTTTCCTTTGGTGGAGGCAAACATGGAAGGCAATGAATTGAGTAATAGAGGAGAAATATAGATGATTTTATAGGAAGTCCTAGTACTTTATGAGACTTGAGATTCCTAGTTACTACTATGTTCTCCTGCTGGATATGGCAAGAAAGTGGAGGTGGTCAGGGCAGCTGGAAAAGGGATAGAGAAAGAGATTACTAACTGAGGCTGATGTTTTCAATTATACTTAGCTCTCTTTATTCCTAAGAATACATTTTGCCAACGACAGATGATTATACAATATTTTCAAAAAACAGTAACATGTTCCTTCTCCTCTGAGAACATGATTTCATGAACAGTTCTACTTTGCAAACTTCTCAAGATGTTCTTACAGAGGTTCTTCTGCCTAAACTTACTTGTACCATGGTGATGTCTCTAAGGTCAACTTCTGTCTCATAAACGGATATTCACATGTGAAGTTCACAAAAGTTTGGATAATTGAAGAATGACTCATGCAAGCAGAAAACAACAGCAGAATGATCAATATCTAATACTCTTTCCAGTCACACTGATAGGAAAGAAAACTCTTCGGCTTAACTTTTCCTAGAGTCCTGACATTTCTATTTTATTGCTTTAAAATACTATGTAAATTAACCTAAGCACAATCTTGCTCAGAGAAGAAGATATTTCTAATGTTGAGTAAGCCTTAGAAAAAAGACGATGGTATGTAGGGAAAGAAAAGTGTTAAGGATGAAAGTATAATGACCCTTAACATGGATTTGAAATGTGTGGGTATGCTTATAAGTACATTTCCCCCCATAAATACAGTAAAGGGCTGTAAATGTATTTTTACCTTCCTTATGATATTCTTGATAACATTTTCTTTTCTGTAGCTTAACTTATTGTAAGAATACAGTATGTAACACGTATAGTGGATAAAATGTGTTATATATGTTATTAGCAAGGCTTCTGGTCATCAGTAGGCTATTAGTAGTTAAGTTTTTTGTGAGTTGAAAGTTGGGTGTGGATTTTTTACAGAACTGGAAGTTTGTGCTTCTAACCCTCATATTAGTTTGTGCTTCTACCCTCAAGTGTAGTTGGTATTAAGTTTTAAACTGAAGCATTGCCCTTAAAAGTTTGACCCTAGCATCTACCAATATGTGATATCAGGAACGTAGTTAGAGAAAGATCACCATTTTTGTTTGTTTTATTATAAGGGACAGATGAAAATTTTCAAATGCAACAGAAGTTTGAGACCCCATAAAAACATGGCTCTTTTATTCTTGTTCTTATTTTATGATAGAAGGGGTAACATTCTCTTGCTTTTGAGAGTAAAGAATAAGTTAGATCGATGAGACTATTCCCAGGTATCATTCCCACATCATGGCTTGTGGTAAGATGTCTACTCTATAGTTAGAATAAAACTTGGTTATGTTGTCAGTTTTTAAGTGAATGGAAGATGAAATAGAGGAAATGGAACATAACAGTTAATAAGCACCTATTCTGTACTGTATTAGGGGAGATACTCATCTTACTTTATAATTACAAAGACTCTTAGAAGAAAATGCTATTGTCTTTACTTCAAGAATAATAAAATGGAACTCAGAAATTCAGATTTAGTAACTTATCCATATACCCACAGCCAGAGGGACAAGCTATAAATCAAACCTAAGGCTAAATGTATCTAAAATCAAACTCCATTTGTGAGTGTACACTGCCATTCAGGGTCAAGTACATAATTTGCAGGGCACAAAGCAAATTGAAAATGTGGTACTTTTTTTAAAAAAACAGGAAAAAAGTGTCTCTAAAGATATTTAAATATGAAACAGTTTCCCCTTTTTTCTGTGGTCTTTCCTTGATTTGTCATAGCATTTTTAATTTGTGACTTAATATTGTTCTAAGTAAAAAAAATTGTATGAATTAACTATTTATTTTTATATTGTGCAATATGTTTTTAAAAGGCAAATATAAGAACACTTAATTTATATGTGGAATCACCAAAAATATGTTATCTGTGTGTTAAAACTCATACATACATGTTTATTTTATTATTACCAGAACAGTGAAAATGCTACACTAAATTGACTGAACTTTTCTCATGTTGCTTCATGATCTGTGCATAGTCCATCAACTTTCCAAGCTTACTAGATTTAGGAAAAGTAAAAAAAAAAAAAAAGAAAGAAATCATGACATACTTTATCCTTCTCTTTTCTGTTAAGTTTTATTTTCTGGAAAAGTAGTTGGCTAATACAGGGAGGTATCATAGGTAAGAAAGGGTATAATAGAGTTTCTTGATTATTCATGTTTGTTAGGGTGCCATTAGTTTCTGTGGTTATGTATAAATGAGAAGTATAGGCGGTGGCGGCGCAACACAAGCGACAGTGTGCCTGAAGCTACTAAGTTCCCCGCAGACAGGATGTGGAGGCCTCAGATCCCAGGGCTACCTCAAGAAACAAACCAAAGTACACATAGAATCCCAAATACCTCTACAAGTAGGGAAACAAAATAACCAAACTCTGAACAAGACAAACCAAGAGACACCATTCAAAGAACACTCCCTGAACAGACAGGCTCTGAACAGTCAAAGAGCCCCCTTTAATACAGCAGAACTCTCAGGGGCAGAGTGTACCACAAGCTTTCAAAATTAACAAAAGACAGAAAACTAACAAAAATGACAAAATGGAAGAATTCTCCTCCAAAGAAATTCCAGGAAGAACTGACAGCTAAAGAACTGCTCAAAACAGACATAAGCAACATAACTGTACAAGAATTTAAAAAAACAGTCATAAAATTAATTGCTGGGCTTGAAAAAAACATGGAACACGTCAGAGAAACTATTGCTACAAACACTATGGACCTCAAAAATAGTTATGATGAATTAAAAAATGCTATAAATGAGATACACAATAAAATGTAGGTATCCAGTGCACGGACTGAAGAGGCAGAAAGGAGAATAAGTGATTTAGAAGACACAATTATAGAAAAAGACAAAGCTGAGAAAAAGAGAGATAAACTGACCCAGGAACATGAAAGCACAGTTCAAGAGATCAGCGATACAATCAAATGGAACAATATCTGTACCATAGGAATCCCAGAAGAGGAAGAGAGAGGGAAAGGTACTGAAGGAGTCCTGTAACAAATTATAGCAGAGAACTTCCCTAACCTGGAGAGGGAAGTAGATGTTGAAATTCAAGACACACAGAGAACTCCCCTCAGACGTAACTCGAATTGATCTTCTGCACGACATATCATAGTAAAACTGGCAAAATATAAGGACAAAGAGAGAATTTTGAAATAGGCTGGGGGAAAAGGACCCTAATATACAAAGGGAAACCTACCAGAGTGGTGACAGACCTATCTACTGAAATGTGGCAGGCCAGAAAGGAATGGCAGGAGATCTTCAATGTGATGAACAGAAAAAATATGCAGCCAAGAATCCTCTATCCAGCAAGCCTGGATCTAAACCCATATATTTCAATAATAACACTGAATGTAAATGGGCTCAATGCTCCAATCAAAAGACATAGGTTAGCAGAATGGATAAAAAAACAAAATCCATCTATATGCTGTCTAAAAGAGACTCATTTTATACTGGAGAACACCTGTAGATTAAAAGTAAGGGGATGGAGAAATATATATCATGCTACTGGAAGTCAAAAGAAAGCTGGAGTATCTATACTTATATCAGACAAACTGGACTTTAAATTAAAGACAGTAACAAGGGATGAAGAAGAGCATTATATACTATTTACAGGATCTATCTATCAGGAAGAACTAACAATTATAAATGTCTACGCACCGAATACAGAAGCACCTAAATATTTAAAACAATCACAAACAGAAACAATCTTATAGAAAAGAATGTGCTAATAGCAGGGGATTTTAATACTCCACTTACAGCAATGGATAGATCAACTTGACAGAAAATCACTAAAGAAACAATGGACTTGAATGACACATTGGACCAGATGGATCTGAGAGCTATATTTAGAACTCTATATCCTGAGGCCTTGGAATTCACTTTCTTCACAAGTGCGCATGGCGCAGTTTCCAAGATAGACCACATAATGGGACATAAAGCAATCCTTAATAAATATAAAAGAATTGAGATCATACCATGCACACTTTCAGATCATAGTGCTATGAAACTTAAAATCAATCACAGGAAGAAGCCTGGAAAACCTCCAAAAACATGGAGGTTAAAGAACACCCTACTAAAGAACGAATGGGCCAATCAGGCAATTAGAGAAGAAATTAAAAAATATATGGAAACAAATGAAAATAAAAATACAACAATCCAAACTCTATGGGATGCTGAAAAGGCAGTCGTTAGAGGAAAGTACATTGCACTCCGGGCCTATTTCAAGAAATTAGGAAAAGCACAAGTGCAAAAGCTAACAGCTTACCTAAAGAAACTAGAAGGAGAGCAACAAGAGAACCCCAAGCCGAGCAGGATAAGAAATTAATAAAAATCAGATCAGAAATAAACAATATAGAAACCAAAGAAACAGTTGAACAGATCAATGAAACCAAGAGTCGTTTTTTTGAAAAAATAAACAACATTGACATACCTCTAGCCAGACTTCTCAAAAAGAAAAGAGAGAGCATCCAAATAGACAAAATTATGAATGAAAATGGACTTATTACCACCAATCCCTCAGAAATACAAGCAATTATCAGGGAATACTATGAAAAATTTTATGCCAACAAATTGGACAACTTAGAAGAAATGGACAAATTCCTAAACACACACTCACCACCAAAATTCACACTGGAAGAGATAGAAAATCTGAACAGACCATAACTAGTGAAGAAATCGAATCAGTTATCAAAAATCTCCCAACAAATAAGAGCCCTGGACCAGCTGGCTTCCCAGGGGGATTCTACCAGACATTTAAAAGAGAATTAATATCCATTCTTCTCAAGCTATTCCAAAAAATAGAAATCGAAGGAAAACTTCCAGACTCATTTTATGAAGCCAGCATCACTTTGATTCCCAAGCCAGACAGAGATCCAGCAAAAAAGGAGAACTAGAGGCCAATATCCTTGAATGTTGGGAGCCATTCTGAGCCCACTAGTCGAGAAAACTCCTGGTGAGGTTAAAGCAAGTTTGCACGGTCTCTTGCCAATCAGATGATGACCAATATCTACCCCCACTCAAATATTTCTGCTTGAGCACTGACCCCTAGGGTACCTTGTTGACCAATATCGGGAGTGACTTGTCCCCTTACTCTGGCCCTGGTATGATGATTGCACCTTGTGAAGGAATTTATTGTGAGAACTTCTTTTGAATATGGGAACAGACATTGTGTCTCCAGCAGCTCCTGTTTCCCTCCATACTTTCCCTTGAGCTACGAACAGGCTAATGACTCCTAGTCATAAAAGATTGACCTTTACATGTACAATTCTGTTTCTACCGTTGCATTAGTCCAAGATGTTCATACAGCTCAACATGTAAATCAACTAACCAAAAATGTATCTCATACCCTAGCTATTCAAGAAATCATAAAAGTAGACACAAAGGTAAATGCACTCAAAGAGGCTATTCTATGTATGGGAAATAAGCTAAACTCTTTAAAGGTATGGTTGGCTCTCTGGTGCCATAAAGCATATAACTGGAAAATCAAGTCTTGCCCAGAGACAAAGAGCCTAACATAGAGAGAAGGAAGAGATACAGCAGAAGATACGTTAGTACGTACACGTTTGCTAACTGATGGTGTATAGCAGCCCCTTCCCTAAGGCCTACTTTCCACAAACACCTTCCCTTACCCTGGCAGCTGTGATGAGGATGGATAAGAGTATCTGTAAACCTATGACTTATCTTAGCGTTATTAAAATGTGAACACCTTGGTATTTTCTTAGTTACTCAACCTCACTATAATTGAGGCAGTTCTGCAAGAAGACTTCTATAAAACCTGTTTCTGTACATTTTCCAACAACACCTTATCACAAAGAGCTATCCATTGTAAAAATTCCATTTCCTGATGCCATGTTAACATTTGACCTATAAATAAAGACACCAAAATCGACAGGACAGAGATGCCTCCCTGGTGATCAGAAAGGATCTCGGGGCTCTCTCACTCTCTCTCGCCGACACCGTCCATCCTTCAGGGACCCCTGGAACTGTCGGAGCCGGCGCGGCCTCCGACACCTGATATTGGCAAAGATCCAGCAAAAAAAGAGAATTACAGGCCAATACAGATGCAAAAATCCTCAACAAAATACTTGTAAATCAAATTCAACAACACATAAAATGAATTATACACCAAGATCAAGTGGGATTCATTCCTGGGCTACAAGACTGGTTCAATACTCGCAAATCAATCAATGTGATACATCACATCAACAAAAGAAAAAATAAAAACCATATGATCCTGTCGATAGATGCAGAAAAAGCATTTGACAAGATACAGCATTCCTTCTTAATAAAGACCCTCGAGAAAATCGGGATAGAAGGAACTTACTTAAACATCATAAAATCCATCTATGAGAAGCCCTCAGCTAACATCATCCTCAATGGGGAAAAACTGAGAGCTTTCCCCCTGAGATCAGAAACACAACAGGGATGTCCACTCTCACCACTGTTGTTTAACATAGTGCTGGAAGTCCTAGCATCAGCCATCAGACAACAAAAGGAAATAAAAGGCATAAGAATTGGCAAAGGAGTCAAACTCTCACTTTTTGAAGACGACATGATACTCTACATAGAAAATCTGACAGACTCCACCAGAAGCCTACTAGAACTGATTCATGAATTCAGCAAAGTTGTAGGATACAAAATCAAGGTACATAAATCGGTTGCATTCTTATACACCAACAATGAAGCAACAGAAAGAGAAATCAATAAACTGATCCAATTCACAGTTGCACCAAAAAAACATAAAATAACTAGGAATAAACCTAACCAAAGATACAAGAGATCTATATGATGAAAACTATAGAAAACTTATGAAGGAAATTGAAGAAGACACAAAGAAATGGTAAAACATTCCATGCTCATGGATCAGAAGAATAAATATAGTTAAAATGTCATTACTACCCAAAGCAATCTACACCTTCAGTGCAATCCCAATCAAAATTGCACCAACATTCTTCTCAAAACTAGAACAAAATATCCTAAAATTTGTATGGAACCACAAAAGACCTCAAATAGCCAAAGTAATATTGAAGAAGAAAACCAAAACTGGAGGCATCACCATCCCAGACTTTAGTCTTTACTACAAAGCTGTCATCATCAAGACAGTATGGTATTGGCACAAAAACAGACACAGAGACCAATGGAATAGAATTGAGAACTCAGAGCTGGACCCAAAAGTATACAGGCAACTAATCTTTGACAAAGCAGGAAAGAATATCCAATGGAAAAAAGACAGCCTCTTTAACAGACGATCTTGGGAGAACTGGACAGCAACATGCAGAAGAATGAAACTAGATCATTTTATCACACCATGCACAAAAATAAACTCAAAATGAATAAAGGACCTGAATTTGAGACTGGGAACCATCAAAACCCTAGAGGAGAAAGCAGGAAACAACCTCCTTGACCTCCATCGCAGCAATTTCTTACTTGACACATGCCCATAGGCAAGGGAATCAAGAGCAAAAATGAACTATCAGGACCTCTGCACCGCAAAGGAAACAATCCATAAAACTAATAGGCAACCAACGGAATGGGAAAAGATAGTTGCAAATGACATACCAGATAAAGGGCTAGTATTCAAAATCTATAAGAAACTCATCAAACTGCACATCTGAAAAACAGACAATCCAGTGAAGAAATGGGCAGAGTATATGAATAGACACTTCTCCAAAGAGGACATTCAGATGGCCAAAAAACACATGAAACGATGCTCAGCACCTCTCCTCATCAGGGAAATACAAATCAAAACCACACTGGGATACCACCTCATGCCGGTCAGAGTGGCTAAAATGATCAGATCAGAGGACTAGATGTTGGTGAGGATGTGGAGAAATGGGCACCCTCCTATACTGCTGGTGGGAATGTAAACTTGTGCAGCCTTTCTGGAAAACATTGTGGAGGCTCCTCAAAAAATTAACAATAGAACTCCCCTATGACCCAGCAATAGCACTGCTAGGAATTTACCCAAGGGATACAGGAGTGCTGACACATAGGAGCACATGGACCCCAATGTTCATAGCAGCACTCTCAGCAATAGCCAAAACATAGAAAGAGCCTAAGTGTCCATCAACAGACAAATGGATCAAGAAGATGTGGTTTATCTATACAATGGAATATTACATGACAATGAGAAAGCATGAAATCTGGCCATGTGTAGCAACATGGATGCAACTTGATGGTGTTATGCTGAGTGAAGTAAGTCAGGCAGAGAAGGACAGATACCATATGTTTGCAAGTATAGGAGCATAAGGAGAAACTTAACAGAGAACCATGAGGGCGAAGAAGGGGAAGAATAGTGGAGGAGAGGGAGGGAGACAAACCATGAGAAACTCTTGAATGCCGAGAACAAACTGAGGGCAGATGGGGGGGAGGATAGGGGAAAGGGGTGATGGTCATGGATGGGCACTTGTGGGGATGAGCACTGGGTGTTATATGGAAACCAACTTGACAATAAACTATTAAATAAATAAAAATGAAAAAATAAATAAATAAATATAAATGAAAAGTATAGTCTCTCTTCACCCTATACCCAGTTAGAGTCACTGAATTTCTGCACATTTTGAGTCTTACAGAATTCTTTGCTCATGGGGTGTCACAGCACTACAGTTCATGTGTGTATGAGATAATGCCGGTAAAGTTGACTTGAACAGGGTAAGCATTCAAAAAAGAAGCTAGTATTATCATGGCAATTATTATTATCAAAACAATTGAAGTGGAGATTTGTTTTCTCAGTAATAATCATAGGTTTCTTTAAGACAAGAACAACTAATAAAATGACTAGTCTAAATATATAAACACTCTATATTTTATTAAAAACCCTAAAATTCATTGCATATGTATGCTAAACTGTGGTTATTAAAGCTCAGATGAAAGAGTTAGCAGAACTAACTCCTTTAACATTATGCAAAAAAGGAAGACAATAATGTTGTAACACAGTTTGTATTCTCCAGATCTTATGAGTTTGTGATTGACACTCCCATGTTCTCAGCAGTTCCCAAGAGTGTATACATATATACATTTTTAGGAATTTATTTGGCTTACTATAGAAGACAATGGAACACAGTTATATACAAATTGAGTCCATTTTCTTCTAAAATGGAATAAGTAAATATAATCAAGACATAGTTTTATAAGAAAGAGATAAAAGAGATGAAATAGCTGCCATTCTACTATTAACTAAATGTACTTAAAATTTTGCAGTAGAAAGTATTAAAAGTATACCACAAAGAGGTAATATACTAAGGGGAGAAATAGAAAATATAAAGAAAGACTTAGGGGAAGGTACTGAAGGGGAGGTAATCATAAAGGTAAGGAGTGAGTTTGTAGCCCAGAAGGGTTCTTGTAATTTTTTTTTTTTGGCTTTATACATCATGAATAATGAGAATTTATAAAAGAGTTTGGTAAGTGATATTAATCTGCCTTAACAGTTTGTTGGATTTTACCTAAGTAAGAGTCTGTCTTCTGTGCAGAGGCAAAATCAGTTAAGCCAAAATTAAGTTATGTTTAGACACATACATTTTGGGACAAACCCAAACAACCTCAAGAGGTGGAATTGAAAAGGAAATAGATACTGGTTAATACTAATTCATGCTTCTCATAATGCTGTATACAATTTTCCAATATTGTAGTTGTAGACAAGAAGTAAAAGTCATCAAGAATACTTGTATTCTTACTTTATTAAGGATGTACAGAAGAAATGAAGTATAAATCAATAAGGCCATAAGAAAATCATTTCATATAATATCACAGTGTACATATTTATTTGCACAAATATTTTTAATTTTCTTAGTGTTTATTTATTTTTGAGAAAGACAAAGCATGAGCGGGGAAGGAGCAGAGAGAGAAAGGAAGACACAGAGTCTGAAGTAGGCTCCAGGCTCTGAGCTGTCAGCACTGAGCCCAACACGGGGCTCAAACCCGCAAACTGTGAGATCATGACTTGAGCCAAAGTCGGATGCTTAACCGATTTAGCCACCCAGACACCGCACACAAACTATTATTAATGTATATTTTAAAATATATCCTCAAATGAAAAGAATGGCACTACTTTAAATTCATGACTTACAATTTTTATTTCACTTGTTTCAACCCAGGCAGTTTTGGGGCAGGCATAAATTTGTCTTCTGAACTGTGCATAACTATTTGTTCTGTCTCGGTTCTTGCTCACGTTGTGTGTGAAATCAAAAGCACTTTCTGAGGTTCCACTATATACAAAATACATGGGAGGATGAAGACTAAATAAAGATAAGATCTGTCATAGAGCTACTAGCAATTCATAGAGAAAAGATATTCACCTGTCTAAAGTAATAAGAAAAAAAAATCACAAATTTGACTAATTACATGTTAAAATATTGTATGACTGTTCTCTGAGAATGTGAGGTCACATACACTCATTAACACTTTTCCTTTATCTTCAAACCAGGAAGCAGTGAGTTGACTTCTTGGGTCATATCACTCTTACCTCATTGCTTCCTTCTTTTACTTTTTAGGACACTTTGATTACACTGATCCTGCACAGGGAACCCAAATAATCTCCCAATTTAAAGCAAAGCTGATTAGCAAATTTAATTCTCTCTCCAATCATAATTCTCTTCAGCTAGGTAAGATAAAATATTCAGTTTCGGAGATTAGAGGTTGGACATTAGTGAGAAATAATATCCTGCCTACTAGAGGTGGGTGTTGTAAAATTTGGGTAACGTGGGAGATAACTCTCATTTAGAGTGGTTGGGGAGCACTATATGAAAGCCTTGAAATGTGTACCGTGCTTTTCAATATATGTTACGATACAGGACAAAACCTGCTATAAATCCTGAGATTATCAGGGGCAAAATCTCTTTAGTCTGCATTCTTAGTTCCTATAAAGTTAGGACTAGTGGCTACTCCATGAACTACAAAAATAAATGTTACATATTCATGTTATTAATTGTATCTCATCTAAATTAATCAGTTATTGATTATAGTAATTTCTAATACATATGTTACGATCAACATAAAATTTGGCAGATCTCTTACGATGTGTTCTAATCTAAGACTGTAAAATGACATGTGTTTTTTGTTATGATGACACAGTAGTACTGAAAATATATCCACAAGGAGCATATGATTCATTATGATTATAATTATTCTCAACTAAATTCCATTATTTCTGCTTAATTTAATTAATTAATTTAAACATTTGAATTTCTTAAAATTCACAAATGTTCAATAAAATTATAAACTCCTAGTTAATCTAAGTATAAGGTCTTTTAAAAAAACACCATAAATATTCTGCTTCAAAAAAGGAACATTGCCTTTTGTAGAGTGTTTATAAACATCTACCTTTAAATACATCTGAGTCAGTGGCCATTTTTTATCTCATCTTAATCTAGATGTTGGTTTCTCAGGGAAAAAAAATTAATTTTTATTTTATAAACACCTGAGCAGATCTTAAATCTAGATGAATGACCATATAACCTGGGTAGATAATCCATTTTTCTATAGTGACAATCTGCCCTAATATTTTATTAGTGCTGCTTTCAAGATGTGATGCTACATGCCAAAATCTATGCTTTAGTCCCTTAAGTGACAATTCAAGAAAGGTATCACAAATGAATATTTAATAAAGGAACAAATATAACACAAATAAGGGAAGATTCTTTTTGAATAATTAAATAACATGACAATAAGAAGGTAACATTCTTATTTTAATATACTTACGATAAATAAGACAATGATATTTCATCTCTTTTCCCCTAGCTTTTGGTGAAAATGCAATTAATATAGCTGATATATCCAAAACAGGTACAGGACAATGACATTAAATTTCCATTTATTATGTCCAATAATTGATGCACTTAAGGGATCTTTGTAGTATTATATAATATTACATATTCATAACTGCTAACATAAGAGGCTCTTTTGTATATATACTACTATATAATTGATATAATGACAGTTGTAAATGCAATAGAATTTTAAGTAAATGAATACAACAGATCAGAATACTGATAGGTACATGAAAAATGAGTACTTGATGCCTCCAAGCCGCTATAGAACTTGTCCCAGTCCTTGCATTAAAGTAAATTTCTGGAAGGCCAGGAACAGATGCCTTGTGAACTGATCTCTTCAAAAACTTATAAAATATATACTCAAGTATATATATAATATATTCTTGTTTACATTTTAAAATACTTTCATAACTACTTAATTCAATTTTAAACAAATATAAGGAATTTCCTCATAAAAATATTGTTCTTTTATTTTCTTTATGCAAGTTCAAGCTTCTATCTAGTAGTATTTCCTTTTAGCCTTAAGGTTTGTTTTTTAACTCATTTCATTTATCAGAGGTTTTAATGCAACCAATTCTCCAAGTTTTTGTCCAGCTAAAAACTATTTGTTTATACTTCCAAAGGTAAATTCTACAGGATATAGAATTCTATGTTAACTTTTTTCTTTTTTTAATGTATATTTATTTATTTTGAGAAAGACAGAGAGGCAGAGAGAAAGGGAGAGAGAATCCCAAGCAGACTCTGTGCTGTCAGCATAGAACCCATTGGAGGGCTCTATCACACCAAAGATGACATTATGACCTGAGCCAAAATTAAGAGTCCTATGCTTAACCAACTAAGACACCCAGGTGCCCACCTTTTTTTTTTTTCTTTTCTTTTAGCAATTTGAAATAATACTCCAGTGGTACCTGGGTGGCTTAGTCGGCTGAACATCCAAATCTTGATTTCAGCGCAGGTCATGATCTCACAGTTGTTAAATTGAGGCCCCCTGTACTGTACGTGGACCCTGCTTAAGATTCTCTCTCTCTCTTGCTCACACTTTCGCTCTTGCTCTCCCTCTGACCCTCTCCAGCTCCCATGTGTGATCTCCCTCCCTCTCTCTCTCCAAAAAACAAAAATACAAAAATGAAACAAAACAAAAAATGAAGTAATACTTCATTCTCTTCTGGTTTCCATTGTATCTATTGAGAAACCAAGTATATTTCTTGCATGAAATATGTTTTTATTTGGCTGCTATTCTCTTGAGTTTTCAGCCATTTGACTCTGATATGCCTATGTCTGGTTATATTTGTATTATCTTGCTTGAAGTTTGCTGAGCTTCTTTAATCTGTAAGTTGATACTGTTTAAAATTGTTTAACAATCTTAGAGTGTGGTTTCTATCTCTCCAAATATTTCTTCTCTTCCACTATATATATTTTTGTTTTTCTCTCTTTGTGTTTATTTTGTATAATCTTCATTTTACTTTCCTCAAGATCACTGGTACTTTCCTCAGTTGTGTCCAGGGTGCACTTAGCCTTTCCAACTGAATTTCTCTTTGTGAGTGTGTGTGTATGTATGTATATATATATATGTATGTATATATGTATATATATGATGTACATATATACATACATATATATGTATATATATATGATGAAGTATATATGATTTATTTAATTTATTTTAGCTCTGTTGCCTTTATCTCTGAATTCTATAGACTGACACTTTGCACACAGAGAAAACATTAAAGAATTAACATATATCAGATCACCCCTCATTTTAAACAGTCAGTGTCTTGCACACTACAAAGTCCTAGGATAACTTAGATATGGATATGAATGAACTCTTTTGTCCCTTGGTGTACTATCTCAATAAACCTACTGAAGGATTATGGACCAGAGTTGTCAGCCTGTGGTTGAGACTCCATAAGATTCTAATACTTGACACTAGGTCAAATGTGGCCATTAAAGTTATTTAAAACTTCAGTTTATGTCTCATTATCTCTATTTATCATTGTTCATTTTGCTGGTCATCCTCAGAGAAAAGCAACTATGAATCACATACCCTCTTGGAAGTCCAAGTCACTTTCTGGATTTTACTTTATTTAGATTTATTTGGAGTTCTCAACTTGATAATGTTTTGAGAGACTATACTTTTTCAAATTTCTCTAGCTTTTACTCATTGCTAGGTTGGAGAATGACAATCTCATAAATTTATACTATTCCAAGTTGAAGATGTCCAATACATTTTTTTTTTATTTTTTTTATTTATTCTAGGAGAGACAGAGACAGTGTGAGCAGGGGAGGGTCAGAGAGAGAGGGAGTCACAGACTGAAACAGGCTCCAGGCTCTGAGCTGGCAGTCAGCACAGAGCCCGACGCGGGGCTTGAACCCACGAACCGTGAGATCATGACCCAAGCGAAAGTCGGACGCTTAACCGACTAAGCCACCCAGGCGCCCCTGTCCAATACATATTTAATTTTAGGATCCTAAAATGGGTGTAAGAATTTTTCTTTAATCCATTACATTTTGTACTATAGAGATTCACTCTCTACTGAATAAAATACTCCAAATAAAAATATGAAATACAAAGAAATAATATAGAATAATTCCTTATAATCAAAGATTTAAAAATTAGTTCAGAGAATAAGTGAAGCAACTAAAGAAAAAGTTAATAAATAAAATTAGGCAGTGGTAAACTATATGATATAAACAAGTCCATGTAGACATTAAGATAAGCTATTTAAGACTTAGTTACTTTTTTTTTTTTTTAGTGTTATTTATTTTTTAAAGAGAGAGAGCAGGGGAGACAGAGAGAGAGAGAGGGAGACAGAGGTTCTGAAGCAGGCTGTATTGACAGCAGAGAGCCTGATGTGGGGCTTGAACTCACAAACTATAAGATCATGACCTGAGCCAAAGTTGAACGCTTAACTGCAGAAGCCATCCAGGAACGCTTAGGCCTTAGTCACTTCTGAATCCATCATAGATGAGAAGAGATAAATGTTGAACCTGGAATGCATCTTTAAGTAAAAACAAGAAAGATATAGGGGCACCTGGGTGGCTCAGTCAGTTAAACATCTGACTTTGGCTCAGATCATGATCTCACAGTGTGAATTTGAGTCCCATGTAGAGCTCTGTGCTGACAGCTCAGAGGCTGGAGCCTGCTTTGGATTCTGTGTCTCATTCTCTCTGCCCCTCCCCCACTTGTGCTCTGTCTCTCAAAAATAAATAAATGTAAAAAAAAAATTTAAAGAGAAGAATGTAATAACAAGAAAAAATTTATATACTTCTAGGCTCAAGTCATTCATTTTCTATTCATATGCATTTACAGAGCATGTGGGAGGCCATAACCTCAACATCATAAGCTTTATCTAAGGCCATAAGTAATATTATAAGTAACCAATGCAGAGACAAAATAGTTTTGATAGAGCCAGGTAATGAAGATAAGGCCAAACAAGTTTCATTAGAATAAAGTGCTAGACCAAAAGAATTTAAAAAGCTATATTTATGTAGGAAAAATAAACCTACAAAATTTCAGTTAAAGCAGTGGATTTAAACAGCATTAAACAAAAAGAGCTTTGCAATTACCAAGACCAGAGTAAAACAAACGAGTGAAAAAGATGGCTAAAAAACTTGCTATGTGACTTTGATATTAAGAAAAGCATTGAGTCTAAGAGTTGCTTGTGTATATTTCTACTTGTGTAAGTATTACAGAATCCAAATGTGAAGAAAGCTGTGAGTTGAACAGGATGCATATAATTGATTATTAAAATTGATCATGTTGTGGGATAACTTCACCAACAGAGTAGAAGACTACAGCATCCATCTCTCCACAAAGATCAACAAGTAGACAGAAATGCATCATAAACCAAAACAGCTCTTAAATCCACTTAAGAAACTTCACCAATACAGTGGAACATAAAACTAGAGAATACCACACAAAAAGAGAAGGAAGAACAGCCTGATTTGGGACATCCCCCAAATAGGCATTGCTCACCACCAAGAGGAAACTCCCAGCTATAAAGAGTTCCCCTAACTGACAAAGGAAAAGGTTAGTGAGCAATCAGTTTCTCCAGACTCACAATGGACTTGCTTCAGTTTAACTCCACCCAGAGACCAACAAAGTTGAATACAGAGAGAGCTCGGAATAAGAAAGAGAAGTACAGACTACCAACATCAGCCACATAGGAAGAGGGAAAGCTGTTCCTAGTGACCTGCTTTCCAGGCCACTCCAGCTTGTTTCACAACTAAAGAAACAATGGCTTGTACAGCCTTTGTAGACCCCTATGGATTTCACCAGTTTTTGCCACCAGGTATTCATAATCACTGATGTCAGTCCCTCTTTGTTCCCTAAACTCCTCACCCATGCCAGAGCCCAAGACCTGCACTAACAGCAAACTTAGACCTCTGGGCTCATAAGTCCAAGATGCCAGATTAGACTCATATAGCTGAACCATACCACCATGTGTGTGCTTGGGGCTAGATCCTCTAACTGCGCACTTATAGAATGGCTCGAGGCCCATCACTCAGTTCATTATTTCATGTGCACTATGGCAAAATCTTGTCTCCACATAAGTGTATACAGAAAACCAGGGCCCCCACAGCTGCTTATGAGCCTAGATCCAGCATGGCTTCCTGTCACTGGCCTGTACCATAGATTCACCAGCAGCTAATCCCTTTAGCTGTGCACCTGTACATCCCAGCTTGACTCCCAACACCAACTTCCATGGCCATGCACCAGTGGTGAAAATCAGCAGCCACAGTAGTGCACAATAGTAGGGCCCTCAAAACTGCCAGTGTACCTACAGTTAGCCCTGGCACTTGCCTCTTACATTGGCCCTCTTCACTACATATATATTTGTAATTATCCCCTGCCACCACACAGATACCTGTAGTTGGTCCTCACACACTGGGGTGACAACCACCACTGTTGCTTGCCCTGGTCCTTAGCCACTGGACATGGGGGCACCACTGAGAGACAAAACAACCTTTGCAGTCTCAGTGGCTCCCCCTTAGTGCTCACCAAAGACACAGTTGTCAATGCTTTTGTACTCAGTGGTACCTGAGATGATGTGTCACCACACTCCACAGACCCAGAGCTGCTGCACATACACACACTTGGCACTTTTTACCACTTGACCCAGGGTTACAGCACACTACAGCATACGTCAACTTGTAGGTCAATGTCTTTTCTCCATGGTTGAGTTCTGTCAAATTAAAAAAAAATAATAATAATTCTAATGCTTACCAAACTCTTCCAAAAAACGAAGAGGAGAGAACACTCTCAAACTCCTTTTACAAGGCCAACATTACCCTGATACTAAAGCTAGATAAGGATGCTATAAGAAAATCATAGGCCAGTATCCCTGATAAATGTAGATGCAATTTTCAACAAAACACTAGCAAACTGAATTCAACAGTACAATGAAAAGATCATGCACCATGACCATGACCAATTGGAATTTATCCCTGGGATAAATTCATCATATGTGGATGAATAAAAGTGATGAAAAGATGCACTTGATCTTTTTAAATTTGTTGAGCCTTGTTTTGTGATATATGTGATCTATTCAGGAGAATGTTCCATATGCCCTGAAAAGAATGTGTATTATATGCTGTTTCAGGATGGAATGTTTTGAATATATCTATTAAATCCATCTAGTCCAGTGCGTCATTAAAAGTCATTGTTTCTGGGGTGCCTGTGTGGCTCAGTTGAACATCTGATTTTGGCTCAGATCATGACTCCTGTTTGTAGTTCGAGCCCCACATTGGGGCTGTCAGCACAGAACCTGCTTTGGATAGTCTGTCTCCTTCTCCCTCTGCCCCTCCTCCACTCACACACTCACTCTCAAAAATAAATTTAAAAAATTTTAAGCCATTTTTCCTTGTTGATTTTCTCTTTAAATGATATATCCATTGATGTAATTGCTGTATTAAAGTCCTCTTTATTGTATTATCAGTGTTTAGTTCCTTTATGTCAGCTATTACCTGTTTGGATATTAGAGTGTCTTCATGTTGGAAGCATAAGTATTTACAATTGTTATATCTTCTTGTGGAAGTATCCCCATTATTATTATATAGGTCTTTCTTTATGTCTTATTACATTGTTTGTTTAAAGTCTCTTTTGTTTGATATAAGTATTGCTACTTTAACTTTCTTTTGACATTCATTTGCATGATAAATATTTCTTCATCCCACCACTGTCAATGTACATATGCCTTTAGGTCTAAAATGGGTCATTTATAGGCAGTACACACGTTGGTTTTGTTTTTTAATCCATTCTGACACCCTATGACCTTTGAATAGAATGTTTAGTCCATTTACATTTAAAATAATTTTTGATAAATATGTATTTGTTGCCATTTCATTACTTGTGGTTGTTTCTGGATATTTTCCCTAATTCTTTCTTGTTTTCTTTCATGGTTTGCTGGTTTTCTTCAGTGATATATTTGGATTTCTTTCTTTTTATTCTTTGCATATTTATTAGTGATTTTTATTTGTGATTACCAGTAGATTTGTATATAACACCTTCTACATGTAGCAGTCTATATTAAGGTGAAGGATGTTTGGTTTTGAACCCATTCTTAAATCCTCTCCTACCCATGTTTTAGGTATATGGTGTCATATTTTACATCCTGCTATTTAGTGAATTGCTTGCTTGATTTTTTATAGAAAAATATTTACTTTTATTGTGTTTGTGTTTCCTACTATCATACTGTCATTTTTGGTCTTTTCTTTCCACCCAAAATGTCTCCTTCAATATTTCTTGCAGCACTGGTTTAATGGTCATGGACTTCTTTAGTTTTTGGTTTCTCTGGAAAATTCTTTTTATCTCTCCTTGTATTCTAAATTATAGCCTTGCTGAATAGAATATTCTTGGCTGTAGGTTTTTCCTTTCCAGGAGTTTGAATATATCAGGCCACTCGTTGCTGACTTGGAAAGTTTCTACTGAAAAATCTCCCTATAGCCTTATGGAGTTTCCTTTATACTTAACTCTTGTTTGTCCACTTTTAATATTTTCTTTACCACTATATTTTTCCATTTTATTTATTTATTTACTTATATGCCCTTTAAATTACCTTATGCCTTAGTGTAGATCTGCTTTTGGTGATTATGTTGGAAGTTCTCTGTGTCTCCTGGATGGATATCTGTTTCTTTCCCCAGATTAAAGTTTTCAGCTATTATTTCTTCAAATAAATTCTCTTCCTCCTTTCCTCTGTCTTCTTCTTGGAATCCTATAATATCAATAGTAATTATGTTTGATCGAGTCATTGAGTTTGGTAAGTCTATTCTCAATTTGCATAATTCTTTTTATTCTCTCTCTCTCTTTGTTCAGCTTCATTACTTTCCATTATGCTGCCTTCTAGGTCAACAATTTGTTCCTTTGATTCTTCCATCCTACTATTCATTCCATCAGGTGCGTTTCTCATTTTTGTTTACAAAGCCCTTTATCTGTGCTATGTTATTCTTTATATCTGTGTTAATGGTGTCACAGATGTTCTCCACTCTTTTCTCAAATACAGTGAGTGTCTTTGTGATCATTGCTTTATTTTTTCCATTAAGCATATTTCTTTTATCTGTGTTGCTTAAATCTTTGGCCATAACTTTGTCCTGATCTTTCATTTGGGACAAATTCCTTTGTATTCTCACTTTGCTTAAGTCTTTCCCCCTGTTTCCATGTGTTAGAAAAGTTATTACATGTCCTATTTTTCAGGGTAATGGCTTTATAAAGAATAGGTCCAATAGTGCTGTGTCATGTAGTGTTCCCCATTCCACAGGGACTGGAGCTTCCAGGAGTGTGTCTATGTATATTGCATGTGCTCTGCTATTGTGTCCTGGCCTCTTTACTGCTCAGGCCAGTGGTCTTTAGAGGTTTTCTTTTACTGTTGTGGGCAGTATTTGGTCCCTGGCCTGAATCTGGCAAGTTTTAACTAGGTGTGTTCTGGTCTGCTTGTGAGATGATACCTGTCATAGCCACCACTGGAACCAAGGCCTTGCAAAATTTTTGGGTTGGGGAACACAGTGTTAGCAGGAGTTTGGGATGGTCTTCTGGGGAAAGGGTCCTGCTATCCTGAGGCTAAGGCAAATATGACTGGGTAGGGCAGTTATTCTGGAATGTGGGTGTCAGACCTTGATGTAAGCAGGTTAGGTAGTCAGTTTTAAGCACTGTGCTGGTTTCCACAGGTGGCTCTGTGTTTATACTGAGGGATGAAGGAAAAAAATGGTGCTTGCCAGTTCCTTTGTACTGTGAAAGGTCTCTCTGAGAACACTGCTTCTCTGAGACATGCTCCAGGATGAGCAACTAACCTCCCTAAAGTGCATGTTCCAGGTGCTCTTTAGATTGCTTCTTCCAGGCTCTATGCCTGTAGGATGATTGTCCTGCCTTTTCTTCAAGAGCAGTCCCAGTGTCCTCTGAGCTCTTCTAGAACTGACCCTTTAAACTCCAGACTTTAAGCCCTACTGGTTGCAAAAACTCATGAAATTCAAGTCCTCTATCTTTCCAAGCCAATTGGTATAGCGGTTCATTTTCCCTGTGTACTCACATATGTCTCTTGCCCTTCTCCATGACCACAGGTATCTCTCCACTGCAACTACCACTACCTATTTCTTTCCCAAACTATGCCTCTGTACTTCTATCTTCTTTGATGCTGCCTCTTCTCTACCTTTTGTTATGGAGTTTGTTCTGTCAGTCTTCATCTTGATTTCTGTGTATTAGGGATGATTTGATAGTTACCTCATTGTATTCATGGGATGAAGCAAATCTAGAGTCCTCTTACTTTGCCTGAAATCACTATTTTGAAGAGATGTGTGCACTCCCATGTTCCTTGCAGCAATATTCTCAATAGCCAAGAACTGGAAACAATCTAAATATCCATCTACAAGTGAACAGATAAAGAAAACTTGGTATATATTTATACAATGAAATATTATTAAGGCATAAAATGAAGGAAATCTTGCCACTCTGACAGCATAGATTAAACTTGGCGGCATTATGCTAAATGAAATAAGTCCAACAGAAAAAAGATGAATATTGTATTACCAAAGATACAAACTTACCATTATAAGATGAATAAATGTTAAGAATCTGATGTATAAGATGGTGACTGTCATTAACAATATTGCATTGTATATTTGAAAGTTGCTGTAAATGGAGAGCTTCAGTGTACTCGCCATAACAACATAATAACAACAAAATGGTAATTAAGTGAGATGAAGAATGTGTTAACTAACTTAAATGTGATAAATTTTCTGAATATATACATTTATCAAATCATCACATTGTACATCTTCATCTTACATAATACTTTAGGCCAATTATATCTCAATAATCCTGGGAAGAAAAACCAATTACGTGGTTTTGAATATGTGGTATTGAATATTAGACTATTTTTTAATTAAGGATATAAAATGAATGAAGATAAAATTCCTCTTTTCAAAGATTATAAGCTTAATTGAAAATAAACCTAAATTGAAATAGTTAGAAATATGTTGAAACTTACTAAATTAAGAAGGTAGGACAATAATTATATACTTTCAATCAGTTTAAAGGTCACAAGGATTGCTTGAAATATTAAAGAATACCTAATCCATGAGAAAATGTTGAAATAAATGGAAATTTTGTGAAATCCTTCCAAATGATTTTTCAAATTTTGTTTTAATTTTATTACAGAGAAGATTCAAGGAGATCAGAAAACAATCAAGTAGATTCATTCAAGATGAACATTATTTTCCTTATTTCTTATGCCCATATAAAAATTAAAGTAAGATGATTGTTCAAATATACTCTATAATTATCTCTAATTATGTGGATCTTCAATATTACTTTTTAAAATTCTATAATTTTAATATCATAGTTATCTCTAGGCATTAACTTTATATAACCAATTTAAAATATGTATTTTTGTTCAATAGAAAAATATCTTTTAAAATGCAGGGTATATGTTACAAAAGTAACCATAGTTTTCTTTCACTGTAATATAAGAAAAACAGAAAGATGTGCATTTTAATTTTTCAAATAATTACATAATTTGAAATGCAACTTTAGCTACAGAGACTTGGCCATGGAGAGTGTAGTAAAACCACTAATAACTTTTTTATCATGGCTCTCTAATTAAAAATATATTTATAACAATAAAAACATATTACTATTTCAGGTGGATATATCTGTATTTGTGAAATATTTAAAGGAACCTGTGTTGACACATTTAAATGATACTTCTGTAACTACACTTAAAATGAAATTCAACCATTAAAAGCATGACTATGTAACCACATTATTCAACCATTTGGTAAAAATAAATATTACAAAAAAAACAGTAATATAGGCAATTGATTAGACTTAAAAGCTGATTAATATCAAACATTTCAAAATAATATAAAACAAAATGAGAGATTAGCACAATATTATGTTTTTGTTTTTAAAATAAGAATATAAAGATAATCTCATTTATTTTTATTGTTAAGTAAATAGGGAATTTACTTTAAAATAACATTTACAAATTAAGATTAATATTGATTTCCAAAAGATTTTATACTTTATTCTTAAAATACTTTACGATTTAGTTTCCCAATTTTTAGTTTGTTCCTATATAAATCTGGTTATTTTATTCTTTCTATTCTCTATTTTTTATTGGGAATTTTGATAGAATTAGTAAATTATAATTTTTATGGTGCCTAATGATCTTGATTTACATATTTTAACAAATTAATGATGAATATACACCCAAATTAGGAAACATTTACTTATGCCTGTTATATATTCCAAATGATTCTTATAAGAAGCTATTAGAAATTTATGTATTCATCCTGCTATACTACAAATAAGGAAAATGAAAAGGAGGTTTTATTACTTTTACTCCCTTCAAAACAAGAAATCTAACATTATATGATTTTAAATTATCATATTCACTAGAATTTAGAGTATCAAACCGAGGGTATAAAAATATTTTTTGGCTACAAACTTATCTAGACTCGATGATAAAGCTAGACTGATGACTGTTTATAATAGCAATAATCCCTGCAAAATCAGTCATTAACACAGTTAACAACTAATTTGTTGGAGTGTTAACTGCCCTTGGCCTTGCCTCAAGCTGTTAGCAAACTGGTCATTAACTGCTGGTTACAATTGATTTCTTGGGGTTCTATTTAACAGAAATTTGATTTCAATTCAACACCCACAGAGGCTAATTTTGGCTCAGTAAACAAGTAAGTCTCTTTTCTTAAAGTTAGCCTTGATACAATATCATTCTTCTATGATACATCAAAAGACATTTCCCAAAAATCAATGAATATGTGGAAGAAATGTGATTACTTTATATGTAATTAGATCAATGTTTGTATTTTCAACCTATGTGGCAGGGCTGACAGACAATATAGGACAAGAAAAACAGTGAAGAATAAAATGTCTTCAGGTTAATATGTTCATATGCTCCACATTTTTAAGGGTGCCCCAGTAAATGAAACCACAGTATATACCCCAAGACCTATTATATTACTCAGCCAATTAATGATAACAAAAGCAATGGCTAACAATAGTTAAGTATGAAAAATGTCTTATTTCACTATGAATAATCACAAAACCCCAACATGTTACCATGTTATCATAGTTTGATTAATTAATCATGTTTGATTTCCAAATGAAAACCATTGTTCATATACTTCCTCTGAAGTGTGCTTTTCAGTATAAGACTTAAATCATTCATTCAACAAATATTTACTGAATATGATCTATATGATAGGCATTGTTGTTTGCATTTAAAATAAAACAAAGATAATTTTAGGAAATTTAATTTTAGTAGGATTAACAAACACAATAAAGATAAAATAAGATAAAAATGTATATTCAAAAGTAAGTTTTATAAAAGGAGAAGAATAGGAAAAGGAGTAAAAGGAGTGGTTATGTTGAAATTTTAAGTTAAACATAGAGTAGTTCAGGTAGGTGTCAGTGAAAAATAGTTTCAACAGAGGTATGTGCAGGAGGTAACAGAGTTAGCCAGGTAGATATTGGGAAGAAAATATTCCAAATAGGACAAATAGCCAGAGCAAAGTTCTTACTTATTCTTTTAGGGTGATAAAATATACACAAAATGAAGTTTACCATATGCACTATTTTTAATTGTAAAGTTCAAAGCATTAAGTATATTCACAATTTTTTGTAGTCATCACCACCATTTCCAAAATGTTTCATCATCCAAAACAGAAACTCTATAACCACTAAACAATACAACTACCCCTATCCCAAGCTCCTCTTAAACTCAATTCATTTTTCTGTCTTTATGAATTTGCTCATTTTAGATACTTGATTATAAGTGGAAATATGTAATATTTGTCCTTTTTCACAAAATATGTTTATGAGGTTCATCTGTTATAGATTATATCAGATCTTCATTGTTTTGATGGCTGAATGATACACCAAATTTATTTGTTTATCTGTTGATGGACAGTTGAGTTGTTTCCACATTCTGGTTATTGTTAATAACTCTGCCAGGAACGATGGTGTACAAATATCTGAGTCCTCATTTTCAGTTCTTTGAGGTATATAACTAGGAGTGAAATTGCTAGGTAATATGGTATTTCTATGTTTAACTTTTTGAAGGACTTACCAAACTATTTTTGAAAGCAGCTCTCCAACACTCTTTCCTTCCTTTCTTCCTTCCTTCCTTCCTTCCTTCCTTCCTTCCTTCCTTCCTTCCTTCCTTCCTTCCTTCCTTCCTTCCTTTCTTTCTTTCTTTCTTTCTTTCTTTCTTTCTTTCTTTCTTTCTTTCTTTCTTTCTTTCTTTCCCTTCCTCCTCCCTCCCTCCCTCCCTCCCTCCTCCCTCCCTCCCTCCCTCCCTCTCTCTCTCTCTCTCTCTCTTTCTTTCTTTCTTTCTTTTTCTTTCTTTCTTTCTCTCTAATAATAACCATTCTAATAGATGTGAAGTGCTAGGTCATTGTGATTTTGATGTGCGTTCCCCTAATAACTCATAATATTTAACACCTGTCAATATGCTTATTGGTCATTTATATATCTTATTTGGACTAGTGTATATTCAAGACTTTTGCCCATTTTTGAATTGCTTTTGTTGTTGTCGTTGAATTGTGAAAGTTCTTTATGTAGTATGTATACAATACTTTATCAGATATATTATTTGGAGATATTTTCTCCCATTATGTGGCTTGTTTTTTACTTTCTGCATAGTGCCCTTTGGTGCACAAATCTTTTTAATTTTGATAAAGTTCAGTTTTTCCGTGTTTTAATCACCTGTGATTTTGATGTCACATTTTAGAAATCACTGACAAATTCAGTATTACGAAAAAATACTATTTCTAAGAGTTTTATGAAGTTTAGTTATTTGATCCATTATCCATTTTGAGTTAATTTTTGTATATAGTGTATGGGTCCAACGACATTCTTTTTTGTAAAATATGGGTACAGTCTTTATTCATTTCTATGGTTTCTATTCTATACCATTGGTGTATATGCTACTATCCCCCAGTTTTGATTACTGTAGCTTTGTAGTTAGTTTCGAAATCAGGAAAATCTAGAAATATAAGTCTTTTAACTTTATCTTTTTCAAGTTTCTGTTTTTGTGGGGTGTTTTGTTTTGTTTTGCTTACTATCTGTGGTCCCTTGAGATTTTGTATTGCTTTGGACTGAATATTTGCATTCTCTCAAAATGTATATGTTGAAAACCTAATCCCCAGTATGATGGCAATTGGAGGTGGGGTCCTCAGAAGGTAATTACAGCTTTATTACATATAAGGATGGGAATCTCACGATGGTATTAATGATCATATAAAAATAAAAAGAGATGTGAGAGGGTTCTCTCTCTCTCTCTCTCTCTCTCTCTCTCTCTCTCTCTCTTGTGTGCACACACCAAGGAAATCCATGTCAGGACATAACCAGGAAGAGGGTCCTCACCAAAAATTTGACCTTGCCAGCACCCTGATCTCTGATTTTCAGCCTCTAGGATGTAAGAACTAGATGTTTATTGCTAAAATCACCTAGTATATGGCATTCTGGTATAGAAGCCTGAACTGACTAAGCTCATATGAACTTTCACATAAATTTGTCTATTTCTGCAAAAAGTTGTCATTGCTATTTTGATAGATATTGCATTGAATTTGTAGATCACTATGTAAAGTATTGAGATCTTAACAATATTAAGTCTTCTAATACACAAATAGGAGTTTTCTTTCAATTTATTTGTGTCTTCTTTAATTTTTTCAACAATATTTTATAATTTTTAGTGCAGAGGTCCTTTGCACTTTGGTTAATTTTATTTCTAAATATTTTATTATTTTCAATGTTATTGCAAAGGCTGTTGTTTTCTTAATTATCTTTTTGAATTGTTCATTGCTGGTATACACCAGGAAAAGTGATTTTTGAGTGTTAAATTTGTTTTCTGAAACTTTGTTGAATTAGTTTCATGGTTCTAAAAGTTTTATATATATACTTTAGGATTATCTACCTATAAGGTTGTATCATCTGTATACAGAGAAACTTTTACTTCTTTTCAGTTTGGATGTATGTCTTTTGTGTGTTTTTCTTGCCTCACTGCTTTGACTTGAACTTTGAGTACTATGTTAAATTAATGTTATGTTAGTGGGTATCCTTATCTTGTTCCTAATCTTAGAGGAATGCTATTAGTCTTACACTACTTATGTGGTTTTAACTGTGGGTTTTAAATATATGGCCTTCATCACATTGAGTAACTTCCCTTCTAGTCCTAGGTATTGAGTATTTTTATCATGAAGCGGTTATGGATTTTGTCCAGTGTTTTTTCTTTATCAGTTGAGATGACCGTGCATTGTTTGGCTCCTTCATTCTATTAATGTGTTATTACATTGATTGATTTGTGTATGCTAAACAATTCTTGAATGTCTAGGATAGAAACCAGTTTCTCATGTTGCATAATCATTATAATATGCTGCTAGATCTGGTTTGCTATTTATTATCTTATTGGGATATTTGCGTCTATATTCATAAGGAGTATTTCCTGTAATTTTCTTTTCTTGTAATATATTTATCTGGCTTTTATGTCAAAGTGATACTAACCTCATAGAATGAGTTAGTAAGTGTTCCCTTCTCTTCAATTATTTAGAAGAGTTTAGAAAGAACCATTAATTCTTCATTAAGTGTTTTGTAAAATTCATCAGTGAAGTAACCTGGTCCACTGGACTTATTTGTCAGGAGGCAGTTGATTACTGATCAACCTTTTATATATGATGAATCATTTCTTGCTTACTGCTTTCAAAATTCACTTTGCCTTTGGCTTTTAACAATCGGCCTATTTTTCTCAGTGTGCATTTCTGTTGGTTTATACTGCTTGATTTGTTTGTTGTTGACGTTGCTTTTGGTTTCTTGAGTATATGTATTCATGTCTTTAATCAGATTTGGGGAGTTTTCAGCCATTATTTCTTCAAATATTTTTCCTGTCCCTTTCTTTCTTTTCTCCTTCTAGGACTCATATGAAACTTATACCTGGTTTACTTACTCGAGTCATATAGTTCTCTTAAACTCTGTCTACTTTTCTTTCCTTTTTCTTTCAAGTCCTCAGACTTAATCATTTGAATTACCTTATTTTCAAGTCCACTGATGCTTTCTTACACTAGCTCAGATTTGCTACTGAACCCTCTCATGATTTTTTTTCAGTTATTGTGGTTTGTGGCTCCAAAATTACTGTTTGGCTCCTTTTTATAATTTATATCTCTGCATTTATATTCTCATTTTCTAATACATCATTTTCCTGATTTCTTTTAGTTTTTTTGTCTGTGATTTCCTTTAGCTCATTGAGCATGTTTGAGGTAGTTGTTTTAATGTCTTTGACTAGTATTTCAAATGTCTGGATTTCTTCAGATATAGTTTCTGTCATTTTTTCTCCGATGAATGGGCCATATTTTCCAGTTTCTTTATAATATAGGTATACTATATATATTATTATACATATTATTGTTATTGAGAAGTGAACATCCAGAGTATTATAATGCAATAACTCTAGAAATCTGATTCTCTAAGTCCTCACAGATTTTTTATTTCAATTTGCTAAAGACTGAAACTATCTATTTGTTTACTGGTGTGTGTGTGTGTGTGTGTGTGTGTGTGTGTGTGTGTGTGTTTTAAGTAAAGTTTCACGCCCAACACAGAGCCCAACACAGGGCTTAAACTCTTTTTTTTTTTTCATTTTTAATATTTATTCATTTTTGAGAGAGAGATAGAGTGCAAGTGGGGGAAGGTCAGAGAGAGAGGGAGACACAGAATCTGAAGCAGGCTCCAGGCTCTGAGCTGTCAGCACAGAGTCCGACGCGGGGCTCGAACCCACAAATCGTGAGATCATGACCTGAGCTAAGTTGGATACTTAACCAACTGAGCCACCCGGGTGCTTCTGAAACTCTTGAACCAAGAGTCAGATGCTTAACTGACTGAGCCACCCAGGCACCCCTCAGGGTTTGTGAGCTTGAGTCCCACATCGGGCTCCATTCTGACAGTGCAGAACTTGCTTGGGATTCTTTCTTTCTCTGCCCCTCTCCCACTTTCTTTTTCTCTCTCTCTTTCAAAAATAAATAAATAAACTTAAAAAAAAAAAAAAAAAGTCCTAAGCTGAGATGCTGAGATCAAAAGTCAGACACTTTAATGACTGAGCCACCCTGGCACCCCTAGAGCTATCTTTTCTTGACTTTTCCAAATCTTTTTGAAGTGGGTTTGATTTGTTGTGTGAAGTCACTGAAGCTTCTGTTCTGTTATCTTTGTGGTCTGTTAGTGACTAACCTAAGATTTTATTAAATGTTTGTATCCAAAAAGGAAAAAAAAAGTACACTGGCTCTTTCATCTTTTTGGAGAGATGTCTCTGGATAATGCTACTGTGGCCAGAGAGTTGAAACCAAGACAAACTTCTATGCCAGTCCCTTAGGGTACTGCTATACTAACAAGTACACAACTCTAAATTTTTGGAGAACTAGGGCCGTTATACCTGCCAACTGTTCCCAGAGTTGAGGTACTCCCAGTTGCCAGCTTGGCAGGGCTGAAGAATAGATATGGTGACTTGCTCATGGATACAACTCTCTTTCCTTAGAGAAGCAATCTCCATGCATCCAAACTTCCCTAATTGTTATAAGTGTCCAAATAAGTACCAGACTTCTGAGTTATTTGATTCCAATCTCTCTTTCCAGTTCATTGGTTGCTTTGGTGGAGGAACTGAACCTTAGAACTTCTTACCCTGCCATTTTGGATAACATCACTCTACAGAAAGTTAAGAAAAGAATATGCCTATGCTAGGCAATCCTTCATGAGTCAGTCATATTTTTGTGCATCTCATAAGCAAAGTCATTTTTATACTGGATTATATTTACAATAGTGTTTATATGACAAACATCCTTTGAAATAGAAATGTCTAGATTTGTTTGCAGTCAATAAATCTGTAAAAAAAAAAAAAAGGCAGCTGGCTTATAACTAATTGTAAAAAATTATGTTTTTTTAAGTTCAGAATTTCTTTTTTATATCACAACCCATTCTATATGCAGGCATCATCTGATTTTTGGCATACTGCCCTGCTGTGCTTGTGGTTTGGTGAATGAGTTAAGAAAATGTATTATTTTGGCTACTGCTATCACTATCATAAACTTTTTTTGTTTCTGACACAAGTCTTAGATATTTACCCACCTTCTATAGAATTCTAGCAGGCTAACTTGTTAGCTTGCCAGTAGGGTAAAATCTCTGACCTTGCACAGTTGTTAAATGTCTAGTGGATTTGAGGAACAGTGGGGAGCCCAAAGGGAATTAGAGTAAATAGTATTGGTGGGGTATTAGGAGATAATGTCAAAGGAAGTAGGAAGGAATCATATATCTGTAGTGAGTGAAATGGGAAGCTCTTGAAAGGTTTTAGGAAACAAGTGACATGATATCACTGAAGTTATCAGAGGATCATTCTGGCTGCTGTGTTTTAGCAGTTTACTGAATATATTTGGTAAATATGATGATGGATGGTGATTGGGTTAATGGTTATAAGGAAAAAGGGTATTGTCAAGACACATACAACTGTGGGCACTTGGGATGTCTGTAGGCAGAGAAGTTTTAGAAAATAAGGTGAGGAATTCAATTTTGACATGAGACGTAGGGTTTGAGATATTTATGAGTCATTCAAATCAAGATGTTAAATAGTTTAATATAGTTTTAGGCTAGAGATAGGTATTTGCTTATCAGCATATTTATAGTATTTAAACTATTGGACTATACAAATCATTAGATTATATGTCTGCAAATGTCTTTATTTCAGTTTCCGGCTTCCTTGTGTGTGTATGTGTGTGTGTGTGTGTGTGTGTGTGTGTGTATGTGTTTATTGCATCATCAATTGTCAATCTGATTTTTATTCTTTGTAAGGTAACCTATATTTTTATAAATCTGCTTTTAAGATTTGCTTTTTGCCTTGATTTATCAGAAAGATTAATATACTGTGTCTACATATGGATTACTTTCTTATTTATCCTGTTTGAAGTATGCAAATCTTGACTCTGTGGGTCAACTTTAATTAACACATTCTTTTAAAAAAATTTTTTTAACATTTATTCATTTTTGAGAGACAAAGAGATACAGCATGAGCAGGGGAGGGGCAGAGAAAGAGAGACACACACACACAGACTTAGAATTAAATTCTTAGCCCACTCTCTCTGGGAGGCTGTCAAAATCTTCACTCTACCTCTTGACTTCCAGCCACCACCTCCAGAATTAAATTCCTTCAGGGGAAAAGCAGTCTCTATTGCCAGGTTCATCTTCCTGGTTTTGCTCCTTTCTAGCATTTTTGTCTGGTAATTTTGTCTTCAATTACTCAAGAAGATTATTGCTATTGAGTAATAATTCTTTGAGTGAGGTTTGTTTCAAACTATTTACTCGTCCTTATCAAAGAGAACTAACTCTATGAGTTTTCAATCAAATCTCTGGTTTTATAATTATTTAATCAGAAAATTAATCTAAATTGCATGTAACAATGACATATATCAGTGGATAGTCCTAAATACCCAAGGCAATGGTAAATATTCTTAGTGGGAACTGTGTGTACACACACACACACACACACACACACACACACACACACACACACACATATATATTCACACACACCATCTTTGGTATTTCTTTGCTAGTTTGATTTGGAGTTTAAGTCCCCAGTTCTTCAGACCACCATTTTATTTCATGTTCTCTGATACTACAGAGCATAAAACAACTATAAAAATTATCACAAATTAGTACAGTGGCTCAGGGGGATATCATTGGTTAACAAGTTAATGGGATGAAAATTTTGAGAAATATATTAAAAATTGCAGCTAATGTTACTTAGGTAACTGTTAGAGAGATTATATTTCTAACTAAAATAAGAAAGAAAGCCATATAGTGCTTATTCTTCTTCAAGTTATCATTATTATTTTGCTGACAATAGAAACATAAAGGTTTATTCTATACCTTTTACATATATCTGAATGTATAAAGAAATTATACTAATTTCATCCTAATGTGTGTTATCTCTGAGTAACTTTCAACTCACTATTTTTGGTTTTCACAAATATCCTACTTTTCAGATAAACTCAACACCTAAATTGCCGATGCCATACATTTTAAAATGTGATGCTGTGATCAGAGAAATCAGCATCACTAATTATAGAAGCAGTCCTCTGGCATGTAAATTTAAGAGGGCCATAATCTTCTAACTTCTCTGTCCTTGGAGTTAAGATACATTCTGTCATGGTAATTTAAAGGCAGCATACAAATGTATGCTTCTCAATTCAGTATATCTCTTTAATTTTATTAATTTTTGTCTTATAGTATTCCTATTCTTTTGGATAGTAAAGCGGTATAAGTTCTTTTACTTTTTTTGCCTGAAGCAAAGTACAAGTACTTGATTTATCTTCTGTACTTGTCTTTCTTTTAACAATATGAACTTTTTCTCAGACAAGTGCAATGCTGTGTGTGACCCCATAGGGAAATAGTTTTCTTTTTAAGGAATGTGTACAAAGTACTTAATAAGTCATGTCATTCCATGATTTACTGTATATTATATTTTCACTGACTACAGTTAACTTTCTTGGTCTCTAGATGCCAACATTTTAATAAAAACAAGACATTTTCAACAAAATGTCAGAAACAAAGTGATCAAAGTGCTGTGGGAGCAGTTTGGCAACAGTTTGAGCTTTGAATTTCCTATTCAGTTTCCAAAACATTCACTTAAAAAGCATTTATTGAAGCTGAACTGCCTTTATCAGCCTGATCAGAGCTCCATAAAGAGCATGCATGATTCAACCGCCTTCCCAAGCTTTAAAAAATATCACTTTGATATATGCCTCACAAGTGCAGCACAATAGTTTTCATGCTCACGTTTGTTAAGATTTAGTGCAGCCATTAAAGAACAGAAGGGCTCTTTGGTGGCAATCCTCAGACACACCAAATATCCCAAAGCAAAACCTTCTACAAATCAGAGATTAAGGTACTGACAAAAATTTCCACTTGGTTGCAGTTTTCCCCTTTAAACCTTATATCAGGAGTGACTATCTTTTCGATCAAATCTCTCAGGGAGGTGAATAGATAGGTTTTTTCCTCTTGGAGGAATATATCAACTGAAAGATAAAAAGTGACATTTTATGTGCCTTGTCCAGGAGTCAGTCGATTTATTTAAAAAACGGTGTGTGAGCCTGACCTATACATGAAGTTTGTGGCATGTCTCTCATCAAGTATTGATCATTTAAGACTTTACTGTTTGCCTACTGCAATGTAGCTAATAATCTCTTTTTATTTAGTTTGTGGCTTTGAATTCTTATCGTGGCTTTTCTGATTTCTCTGGGACCTATTAGATCTCGCTTTTGCTGTGCAAATGGTTATGGAAATTAAGCTTGCTGAAGCACTTTTCCTGGGCAAACACTCTTTGTTTTCCATCAGTTCATGTGTCAAGTGGTTTGCATGCAGATAGGGTACATTTGGAAGCAGCGGGTGCCATCAATCTTCATGACTTTGCTATACACACCATTTCACCTCTACCTGTTTCAGTGGGAGATTGTAAAGGATGGCTGAGCAATCAAGCTATTCCCCTTGACTGACATCAGGTATTTCTATCTAACTCACCTTAGCACTTTGGGGTCAATGTTGGGCGCTTAGAAAAATTGGGCTCTAGGTGATATGATCAAATGTCTTCCATATTTTGATATACTTACCAATTCTGTTAGCTTTCAAAATTGTGTTTTTGAATTTTATCCACAAATCAGAAGCAAAACTGAATTTTGTTTGCTTATTTGTATACTCTACTCATTATCGTCCAGGTTTTTGTGCATGGATATACAATAATTGTTTTATTTTCTGTATGACTTCATTCAGTTACCTGTCATGGAACTAAGAAGAAACAGTAAGTTACAAAAAATGAGCCATATTTATGAGGGGTATTAGGCTTAACTTCTTTGCATCCTATGATGATCTATGATAAATGAATTAAATTTCAATCTTTTCAAGGTAGTTGTTGATACAGATTGAGGAAATTATAATGTGTAGAACAGGAAAAAAATCTCATTACACAAAATATGCTTGTGGGTGTATGTTGGTATACATGGATGTTTTTGTATATATCTCTATAAACCACATAGAAAGAGATCTTTTATTCTATCATATATCAAGTTAATGCATTAATTGATAGTGTTCAGAATTATACATCACCATTAAGTATGTCTGTTACTCCTATTCATAGCTCAAAAAATAACTCAACAGTAATCTCTAATTATATTGGCTATATAATAGCCACAAGTTTTCATTTTTTTTAATTAAAATATTGCTATCAAAATCTTAAAGGAACTCCTATAGATAGAAGAGTAAAAAAAAAAGTGTGTTTACTTTTTAATTTAGAACTTACATCCAATGACCATCTGCATTTCCTAGTCCAATTTCAGTGTATATAACAGAATCGCATTATATATGATAAGCATGAATGGGAATAATAAAGGAAGAAGGAATGTTAACAGCTTCACATATTCTAATCAATAGTGAAATAGAAATATCATACCAAATTAATGCAGAATTCTTTAGTACTCCATGTGTTCCAGTGCTTTGGTTTATAAGTCAATATACATATATTTGTAAGTAAATATGTGTTGTAAATATATGTAAAAAGAAAACCTCTCAAATATTCTTAATTTTGAATTGGTGACTAAGTTAGAATTATGAAAAACTGTATGTTAACGTGTGATTTGTTTGTAGGCTCATTAATGCAAATATATAATTTATGATGCTCCCCTACTAAAAAGTTTAGCTACCAACTAGAATCTTTAGATAATATATTTTAAAGAAAGTTTGTCATTTATGTCACATAAGTGACTGCATTAAAAATGACAGGTCTTAGTATTAAAAATTTAAAGTCTTAAAATATATATAACTATTTCCTTTTATAATAGATTATAATTTAGCCCTGTTGTGTCTAAATTTATTTCTTTTCTCTCTCTCTCTCCTTTTTTATTTTTGTATTTACTCCAGTGTAGTTAAAACACAGTGTTACATTAGTTTCAGGTGTACAATATAGTGATTCAACAATTCTATGTATTACTCTGCATTCATCAAGATAAGTGTATTCTTAATTCCCTTCACCTGTTTCATACATCTCTCTACCACCACCCACTTCCCCTCTGGTAATCATTTGTTTCTCTTCTGTGCTCCGTCTGTTTTTTTGGTTTGAATAGTTACATTATTAATTAACAGGTTCAAATTAATAAATACTGTGAATAGTTAATTAATAAATACTGTGAATAGTTAAAATGCATATTTTTTTTTTGCAATGCTGTTTTTTCCCTTTACATCTTCCTTTATTAGTACTTGGACATGTAAAATCATGTCTATATATTATCTATCCTTTCCTTAAGGACTGGTTTTCCCCTTCAATTGACACTCTAAGTCTGATTATGTGGTAACACCAAGGAGCAGTCATATTCTCATGCAACCTTTGTCCATAGTTGATTAATCCAGAGATGTACAGTTAGGTATAAGCAGAACAGTCAGCGTTATTCTCTGGAAATTTGCCATTAAGTAAACAACAGAATAGTCTCATTTGTTGGTGAAAATTAACTTTTACCACATTCCAAGTACTTATCTGATATAAAGTAAGTGGCAGCTATTTTTATTCTTATTTTTATTATTCGTGATTTAGAGAACAGGACAGTTAAATCCTGGTTTTAACCTGCAAATGCTAGGCTTATAGCCAGCACTTAAAGCTTTTCTCATGTCCTCTAGTGGAAAAGCAAAAAAAAAAAAAACAACTGAGGCTCCTGGATAGGATTTAATTGTTAAAATAGCTTAACTCCAAGGAAAGTTAAATTTCCAAACAAAGCTGATCTGCTATGTGAAGATCAGGGCCTTGGTTGGGAAATAATGGGACATTAACCTGAGATAGGTATATCTAGCTTGATTCCTTAGATAATCTTGGATATCCCAGTCCTTCTGAACCTATTGGTCTCACAGAAATGAGCCATTCCTCCACATTATTCACTAGCACACTTTTCTTGCCTAAGATATTGCAAGTTCTGTCCACTACAAGGGTGCATAACCCCTTTCCTCATCAGGATCTGCCCAACTTCCCATTAGGCCTATAGCTAGCATTAATTTGTAGCCTTCCCTGCTGAAGATATGCTGGACTTTATCAGAGAAGAAGGGATAAAGGACTGAAGCTTAAATGATCTGCAAAATTTAACTACTATGTAGCAAGTAGGAGAGTATGTGTGGGATAGAATTTTGAAGTTCTTTAATCCAGGGAGAATTTATTGATTTAGGAGCACTGACCTGTAATATAGGATTTAACAATTTGGAAAACAAGCCCAGAACAAGGAACAGGTTTGCTACTACGATAACTTTATAGAAACATGAAAAAAATGGTAGCCTGAAACACCCAGAGTTCGAGAGAACCCCAAAATCAGACCACCAGAGACCAGAGTCAAAGCCAAGCGGCAAGGGTTGTTTATTCGCAGGTTCGAACCCGGACCTCCGCGCACTTGTTGCCGGTGACGCTAAGAGGCCCTGAACAAAGCCTTTGCAGCCTTCTTATAGACAGAAGTAAACAAGTCATGGGGAGGGACAGGAGATTTCCATGGTTACAAGTTTGCCATTGGTTAACATTCAAATGTGAACATATACCGTATCTGATTGGTTCCCGCCATCAGGTTTTTGGCGGGATCCAATTACAACATTTGGGATACCTTTGAATTCAGCCTATCATAGAGCGAGTTTAAAGTCTTGTTTGGCGACTAACAGGTTAACATCTCTCTCTCCAGGCCCTTCCCTCAGCAAGGTAGGGGGTAGCCGCTGGCCTTTTCAGATTGGCTGCCGCCAAGGTGGGGTGACTGAGGGAACATGAAGCTAGTCGCTTGGGCAATCCGGTGGCGGGAAAGCAAGCCTTAAGCATTGTTACAGAAGCAGAAAGAGCTGGTTAGGTAATGGCTTCCCGTAGCGCAGGCATTTGCCCAGAAGCGGAAAAGCTGGTTAAGTTTTTGGTTTAGTTTATCTAGGCCTCTCAAGCCTACTTTAAGTAACATTAAAATGTCAGAATTGACATTTCATACATTTAATGAAGGACTAAAATAAAAAGAAATGGGCTGTCCAGAGTGACTACTTTATGTAAGTACCTAAAACTTGTGATAATTATATTGAAAATATGGTTAGTATAACATTTAGCATGACCATTAGGAAAACACTTGTGAGAAAGGCACCAGCATCACCAAAGTTTGATGATGTCTGTCCATGTAGGTCACTCCTGACCCTATGAGAGGCCATTTCAGAAGTATCATCCTGAGAACAATCAGGATGATAGATAAGACTGTGAACCAGGGTACTTAAGTATTGACTAGTCAAGTGGATACAATTATTGTGATATATAGCAAGGTCAAGGGGGCAACAACTGGAACCTAACCTAAGGATAGCATCTGTAGTTGTAGAACATGACACCCCAGAGGAAAAATAATTGAGTATCCTACATGGATCCCACTCATATTTTTAATATTTAGTAAAAGAAAAAGTGGCTGACCTGGTGGCTAAGGGTTATCACCCAAAAAGAGTCAGCATCTCTGCCGGTTATTGGGACTGAAACTCTTTTTGGACTCAGATTCTGTGATTTAAGAGTTTGAATCTCAGAAGGAAGGATCCTGCAATGCCAGTGCAAGTGTAATCCTCAGACAAATATGTGCTGAAAAAGGGGAAATGCTCAAATAATTTTAGGATTCTGGGACACAGGGACAAATTCCTTGAATAACTAAGGATATGGAGAATCATAATAGCATCCTTATTAGATTGGGCACATTTATTCCATATAATAAATGGAATTGTGTCCAAGATTTGACTTTTGTTGTCACCATTAGTACTGTAATCCACCCAGTGGGCATTTTCCTGGTCCATGAATTTATAACTAGATAGACATCATTGGTAGTTTGTACAGGGTCCTTGGCCTATGGCATAAGAACTATCACTACGGCAAAGGGAGATAGAAGGTTCTATAATTTCTTCCCCAGCCCTAGTGAAGAGAGTAAATTATAAGGAAGACAAATAAACAAAAACCAGTATCTTTTCCTGAGGAGAATATAGAATATATTGCCAATTTTGAGTACAAAGTAGGCAGGGATTATATTTCGGGTCATGATTTCATTTAATTCTCCAGCCAGATATTGAAGAATGACAGTAGATTACCACAAGCATAACCAAGTAGTATCCCCAATTGCAGACACCATTAGAGACATGATGCTTTTACTAGAGAAGATTAACATAGCCATGAATACATGGGATGTGTCCACTCATTTGCTGAATATGTTTTGTTTGTTTTTCTATCCTTATCTGAGAGAAGATAAGAAACAGTTCACCTTTACCTGGAATGGGCAACAGTATATATTGTATGCTAATCCCAGGGGTTTGCTACTGACTCTCTCACCCTCTGTATTAACTCAGTCCAAAAGATAGTACTGCCTAGTCATCCCTCAGAATATCACATGGGTCCTCTCTATTGTTGACTTCCTGTGAATCAGACCAGATGAGGAAGAATGGAGTACCAACGTAGAGACCTTATGACCCAAGTCTCTGAGGGTGGGAGATAAACCCTCTACTGATTTTCCTACAAAATCAGTAAAATGTTTAAGGGACTAGTGGTCAGCAGGAACATGTTTTGAAACATTCTTCCAAAGGGAAAATTAGCAATCTTGCACTTGTAACATGAAGAAGGAACACAATGCCTCAGGGCCTCCTCATGTTCTGGAGGCAGCATATTGCACACCTGGAAATACTGCTCTATACCGTGTATTAGGTCATGTGAAAAGCTGCGACCCTTGCGTGGTGTCCAGAGCAGGAAAGGACTCTTCATCGGGCATAAGCAACAATGAAAGCAGCTTTGGTACTTGAGCCCTGATTTCCAACAGACAATGGTATTAGAGATAGAAGTGATAGGAAAAGATTCCACATAGTTTTATGTGCATCTCGGATGGGAAAACTGTTCGGGAAGGCTATCCACAGACAATCTTCAGCTATCAGTTCCTTTATGGATACCTCAGCTTCAGAGAGCTACTTCCCTAAGGGCACAGTCCTCTTAGGGCAGCCCATATCAAAGGATAGGTTGACAAAGAGATATAACCCCTGACAGTGCTAAAGGACTTGATTGATTAAGGCTGCCATTAGGCATGCATGGCGGCACAACTCCATCTGAGGACTGACTTCCTGGGGAATTTCACTGGCAATAACTTTCTGGGGTTTTTCTTTTAGTTTCTTAATGTAGTTGATTGCTTTAATTGCTTTTAAGTCAAATTTATAAAGAACCCAAGATTAATTTATAGTAAGTTCAATTGTATTAATTAGGAATAAACTCAAATTTTCATATAGTTGAATTTTGTTTGCTGACATTTTAAGGTATTTGCATTGTTTCCTTTGTGAAATTCGCCTATTAATGATCTTACTACTACTGTCCTTTTATATTTGAAATCTTTTTTTTTTTAACTTGTAAAGTGATTTGAAAGAGTTGTCTTTTTTTCTATATTTGGGAAGAATGTGATAATTGATTATTATTATATAATTTTATATTAATAATATTGATAATGTTTAATTATTGATCTTTAAATGTTTTGCATAATTCATTGAAAAGTCTAGCGGTCTTCCTTGGAATATTTTAATTATTTAATATAAGTTAATGTAATTTTTATATTATTTCTGCTCTTTTGTACTTAGTTTAGCAAGAAATAATTTTCTAGAAATTTGTTTCTTTAATGGTTCAAGTGTATTTGCATATTTTTTTATAATTCTGACTATATTAATGTTTATAGCAACTATAATTCATTTTTTATCGCTGATATTGGTCAGCTATGGTTAGTTTTTTTAAGTTTATTTATTTATTTTGGTAGAGAGAGAGAGAGAGAGAGTGAGAGAGAATGTGCGGGGGCTAAGCTCAAAAAGAGCGAGAATCCCAAGCAGAGCCTGATGCAGAGTTCAAGGTCAGGAACTCTGAGATCATGACCTGAGCTTTAATCAAGAGTCTGATGCTTAACTGATTGAGCCACCCAGGAGCTCCAGTTGTGCTTTTTTTTTTAAAACAATCTCTTCATATATGTGTTATTTTTATCAGTTTTGTCAAAGTACAAATTCTCTTTATGATTCTATTATATTTGAGTTCTAATTTATCATTAGTTTTAATTATCTTGCTTATTATTATTATTACCATTCTTTATTATCCCCTTTTACATTTTTTGAGGATTAATTTTGCTGTTTTTCTTAAAGTTTCTCCTTGAGATGGATGGCTTAGTAATTTTCATTATTTCTTCAGTAGTATTAGCCTTTAAAGTATACAGATCTCCCTCTAATATTGTTTACTTATTTTAGATAGGACTGTTATAGTTCTTGTATGTAGCATTTTGCTTATATTGTATTTTGAAATATTGCTAATGTTTTTATGATTTATTATTCAATCTTTATTTACTCACATTATCTTTAAAATTTCTAAACTCATGGGGCTTTAAGTTATCCTTTGCATTGATTTTTATCTCAATTGCCTATGATTTGACAATATGCTCTTTGACAAAATGCTTAATATTCAGTCCTTTGAGTTTTGTTTGCTCATACCATATGGAAAGAGAATGTCATTTTTTTCTAATCTCCTGAGCTTTGTCTTTTAAGTGGTATAATTAGTCCATTTATATTGAACATGTTTGCTGATATATTTGGATTCTCACAAACTTACTTTGTGCTAACTTTTTATTTTTACACGTTTTCTATTATTTTTCTGTTTCTTCCCATATTTTCGATTGATCAAATTTTGTTATTGTTATTTTAGTTTTTCTCCAATGCTTTACAAACTGTTTCTACTATTTTCTGTTTCTAACATCTATTATTTTTCTATTACTTTGCTAGTTTTACTAGAAATCCTATCATCTATATTTAACTTGTTGCAATAAAAAAAAGTACCCTCTTTCAGGAGATATGAACAGACATTTCTACAAAATGACATACAGATGATTAACAGACACATGACAAGATACACAATACCACTAATCATCAGAGAAATGGAAATCAAAACCCCATGAGATATCACCTCACACCTGTCAGAATGGCTAAAGTCAAAAACACAAGAAGTGTTGACAAGGATGTGGAGAAAAAGGAACCCTCGTACACTGTTGGTAGGAATGCGGCCACTGTGGAAAACAGTATGAAAGTTCCTCAAAAAGTTAAAAATAGAACTACCATAATCCAGTAATTCTACTACTGGGTATTTACTCAAAGAATACAAAAACATTAACTTGAGAAGACATATGCACCCTTATGTTTAGTGCAGTGTTATTTTCAATGGACAAAATATGTAACAGCCCAAGCATCCATTAGTAGATGAATGGATAAAGACATGATTATATACAATGGAATATTACTCAGCTATAAAAAAGAATGAAATCTTACCATTTGCAACAATGTAGATGAATCTAGAGGGTATAATGCTAAGTGAAATAAACCAGAGAAACACAGATACCATATGATTTCACTCATATGTGGAATTTAAGAACACAAAACAAATGAACTACAGAATAGAAGAGACCAACCAAGAAATACACTCTTAACTACAGAGAACAAACTGATGGTTACCAGAGGGGAGGTAGGTGGAGGATGGGTGAAATAGGTAAAGGAGATTAACAGTACACTTAATGCAATGAGCCCTGAGTAATATATAGAATTGTTGAATAGTATAATATTGTTCACCTGAAACTAATATAACACTGTGTTCAGTATACTAGAATTAAAAAAAAAAACAAACAAAAACCCTCTAGCTAGTTGATGCAAAATTAGAAAACATTTAAATGCATTTAGCCCTTACTTACATTAAAAAATATTCTTTCTCACGGGGTGCCTGGGTGGCTCTGTTGGCTAAGTGTCCGACTCTTGATTTTGGCTTAGGTCATGATCCCAGGGTCATGGCAATGAGCCTTGTGTTGGGCTCATGCTCAGCATGAAACCTGCTTAAGATTTTCTTTATTTCTCCCTCTGCCTGTCCTGCTCATTCTCTCTCTCTCTCTCTCTCTCTCTCTAATTAAAAAAAAATTCTTTCTCTTTTTTCTTTTAAATTTAGACATAATCATTAATATTATTTTAGCTGATTAATGTTCATTTATATTTATCCGTATACTTATTCTATTCTTATTCTTCTTCATTTCCTGTGTATTAGGGACTCACTCCATGAGCACTATCTTGCTGCCTAAAATATACCTGCTGAAATTTCTTTTAGTTTGGCTTTGCTGGTGGTAAAATGTCTCAAATTTTGTTTGTATGAAAATATCTAAGTTTATGTTTCCATGGAAACGGCTTTTCTACATACAGAATTCTAATTTGCAATTATTTCTACTGGTACTTTGACAATATTATTTTACAGTCTTGTGGATTCCTATTTTATAATAAGTAACTGATAACTCTAATAATTAAAGTCTTTTCATGTTTGTTCCTGCTATTACCTACATACGCACTTATATTTATGTATCTGTAAAAACATATATATAAATGAACACACACATATATTTATATATATTTGTAATTCTGCTTGTGTCTATGCTGTGTCAGTCATTCTCCAGAAAAATTGTGTTTAGACCATTTTAAGGTTCATGAGATAGGGGCAACTCTAAGGAGTATCTTTGTTTACTTCTGTTGTGAGGATTCAGAAGGCACTAAATTTAGGAACCATTTTAAAAACTAAATTAATGGCTTGATGATTTTTCTCCACCTAAGGTGAATTGAGGTAACTGTCTATAGGAGAGATACTATATTTACAGCTTCTCAACACCATTTTTTCATGCTCTGATTAGAATCAAAGAAACCTGTGCTTAACTTAAAGCAACATTTTCTGAAGGCAGATGGTACAATTTTATTCTGGGTTCACCCTCACAGTAAAGGTCATCATTAGTTTCTTCATTAGACTGCACAATTTACGTGGACTCTGAAATTTGTTCTCTCATCCTTCTATCTCCCTGATCTTGAAAATCAATTGTTCAAGTTCCCCATTTGCCAACTAATTTGGTGACAAGACCACCTTCAGTAATCTGCTAATTTCTTTAGTTTTGATCATCACTGATATTTTTTGCCTGATAATTTCTTATGTTGCTAGTATTGTAATGCTCATAAAAGATTTTAAAATGATTTCATCACATAATTTCCATTATTTTCAGTAGAAGGCTTAAACAGAATATCTTTCTACATTAATGATTTTCATATATGTTTTAAGATTTTTGAAACTGATTTTTTTCTTAATGCCAAATACCCAATCAACACTTCTAAATATTTCTTGTATGTATAAATAAAATGTGTACACTGTCTCTTTCAATAGAGCTGTTTCTACAGAGGTGAATGATACCAACTTTGGGCTTAATGCTAATCTTAGATTACCTGGGATGTATCTTCTATTTAAGACTGATTACAAATTAGATCTGAATTATAAGTGAATATGCTCTTTAATTACTTGAAAGAAAAAATATATAAGCTACATTCTCATCTTAGCATACACACACACACACACACACATGTATATAAGCTACATTCTCATCCTAGTGTTTATATATACCTAAATATATATATACACACACACATATATATGTATATATTATATATATATGTATTATATATATATATGTATATATATATGTGTGTGTGTATATATATACATACATACATATATACATACATACATATATGTATATATGTGTGTATGTATATATACATACGTAAATATATATAAAAGTATATATAAACTCCATTCTCATCCTAGTAGTATTCTACATATCTTTTTCCTTTTCAGAGTAATGGTCCTTGGGATGATAAAAGCTGACATAATCATAGCTAGTACTTATAAAGAACTCGGTAAGTATAAGACTTTCTAAATGTTCATTGTTCACAAAACTTTCCAAGAGGTGATATCACCATATATCCCCTTCTGAAGATAAGGGAGCCAAACTACTTTAGGTTAAATGTTGAGTTTTACCTTACAGAGTGCATAAATCAGGGAGCCAGGCAAGAGGCAAATTGTTCTGGTGTCAGAGTCCAAGACTAAAAGTAGTACTGCCCACTCACGAACACCCCACTAGGATAATCTCAGAATATCACAGGAGACCTAAACAAATTGAGATTCTGGCATGCTGACCTATGTTGTGTTTTAACCCCTTAACATAAATCTCCACATTTGTGCAGATTGGGAAAGTAAATCAATGTCAGAATAGCCTTAAGAGCCAACTATGTTACTTTATGACTCCAGTGCAGTGACAATATCAACTTCCAGCTATAGTCAAGTACAGATTAGGATCATTGCACCAAGTCAAAACATGTTTTTCTTTGCATAGACCGTGTCTTAATAACAAATCATATGCCACAGATTTACAGAGTTTTAGAGCTGGAAGTGGCTCTGGGATTACCCCTTCCTCCATTCCTATTACAGATGTGAGGATAGTGATCTCTATTGAGAGGATCTTATTTCAAAACCATGCCATGGCTTTATAGCTGATTTTCCTGACTCCAGTGTTAGCTTTCTCATGTGCAGACTTCTCTTTCTTAATGCCTAATACCCAACAACACTTCTAAATATTTCTTGTACATATAAGTAAAATGTGTACACTCTTTTAGGAATAATGTTTTACATGCCCATTAACTCAAGCTTGTTATGTTTGGCATTCAGGATTTCATATGCTAATTAATTTTTTAAGTTTTTCCATCCATTTGTAAGAGTAATAAATTAAATCATTTCACTAAATTGTATATATGTCAATTTATCCATATATCAATTAACAGTACTTGTTTTATATACTTTTAAATCATGACGTTAGGTAAATTTTTATTTTTTAGAATCATTTATCTTCATAGTGTTTTTTTTTATCTTATATAAATATGAAATAACCTTTCTGGATCATTTTCTGTGTTTGCTGTTGTAAAATGCGAAGATTATTCCCTTATGCTTTTATTTTTCACCTCCCCTAGGTATTTTGTTAGAGAATATCTAAGTCTTCACTGAAAAGTAAACAATTTTTCACTTGACAATAGCTTATCTTTTTTGAATAGGGGATCCCTAGAGGATAAATATCCAGCTGGGGCTGAGTGCTAGCTCATACTAAAAATATGTATCTATCTTCTAAGGCAAACGGAGCAAGAGAAGAATCTCCCACTGACCTGGTTTTGTCTAATTAATAATCATATTAGTTGCAATCAGGTTTTCCTTCCATTCTTTGGTGGAATACCATGGACTCTTTACCCAGCATCCCTCAAAAAAATGCCATTTTCAATTTTTGATTTTCATTATGCAGTAAATACTTAAACTTTTTCAGCTACTTATGGCACTCCATTTCCCACATCACTTAATATCTATATAAATACTTTTTCATATTTTCTGTCTATAAAATGTATAGGTATATGTGTGCATATGTGTGTATATGTGTGTATACATGTGTATATGTATGGATATCTGTCTGTATGTGTGTGATCTCAAGGGATCTGACACATTAAAGTGAATACAACTCTTTATGGGTTACCATTTAACAAATGACTTAACTGTTAATTGTATATTCAGAAAAATGTTCCTTTTTAAAATATCTTACTTCAAATAAACTCATTTTTTAACTTGTCACATATTTAAGAATTACATAAACTCTCTGATTCTGACTCATATCATGAACTTTAGCAGAGTAATATAAATGTTATTGTTTATCTGCAGATATTTTAGTTAATATTTGCTGCTAAATATTCAACAGAGAATTTCCACTGATTATAATAATCTTATATTTAGAATAACTTAATTAGTTGGTTTAAGTTAGTGAAAATAGTAGTATTTTAATAGTATTCATGAATATTTTCTATTGTGAGTCACTTTTCAAAACAATATTAATCGGCTACCATGTGATTCTTGTTGCATATAGTTTTATTTATTGAGTTATTGGTAGGATTTTTTTCAGCCTTATAATCATTCAGGTATGCATAATTTTTTGTGGAAGGATGGCAGTTTATCTGGGTATGTAGAGCATTTACTAAAGAATATTGAGGTTAGAATTTCTATGAATTAGTAGTAGATTATTTGGTCAAGTCCTAGAAAAATTTTGATGAGGCAATTATACTCAATAAAATAATTCTAGTAGAATTATTAGTGTGTCTGCTGAGTGTGAGGTGTATAAACAGAAGAAATAATTGATATAGGGGGTGCCTGGGTGGCCAGTAGGTTGAGTTCCAACTCTTCATTTCAGCTCAGATCATGATCCCAGGGTAATGGGATAGAGCCCCATCTTGGGCTCCATGCTGAGGAGCCTGCCTAAGATTCTCTCTCTCTGTCTCTCTCTTCTTATCTCTCTCTCTCTCTCCCTTTGCCCCTCTTCCCCACTAGTATGCACTCTGTCTGTCTCTAAAAAATAAAAATAAAAATAAAAAGTTGGTATGGTTTAGTGTCAAAAAGTAATTTGGCAGTGATATAATTTTTCTAAATGTAAATCAAGTGTTCCATCTGTTTTCATCCAATTTCTAAAATATTGTGATTTTATGGTATATACCGTGTGACAAGTAGCACATTTGTTTTATGATTTTATATGCTTTATTTTCAAAACATGTCATTGATTTCTATAAAATATACAACAATTTTTCTCAATATTATTAGGGTAATGACTTAAATTTTCAAAAGCAATTTTAAGGGCACCTGGTGGCTAAGTTGGTTAGGCATCCAAATCTTGGCTTTGGCTCAAGTCATGATCTCATGGTTTGTGGGACTGAGCCCCACATTGGCTCTGTGCTGACAATGCTAAGCCACCTCGGGATTCTCTCTCTCTCTCTCTCTCTCTCTCAGTCCCTCTCCTACTTGAGTACATTCATTCTCTCTCAAGATAAATAAACTTAAAAAAGTAATTTTAAAATAATATTATAAATACTAATCTACCTCATATCTAGATTATATTTTGCACATCTCTCCTAAAAATATTTTTAAAATACATAAATAGAGCATTTTGAGTAGTAACATGAATTAAATCATTAAATTTCATTTGTGTTGTTGATTTTATTGAAATAACTGACAATCGTTAAAAGTCAAAGATTGGGGAGCCTGGTGGCTCAGTCAGTTGAATGTCCAACATTGGCTCAGATCGTGATCTCATGGTTGAGGAGTTCAAGCCCTGTGTCAGGTTTTGTACTGATAGCTCAGACTCTGGAGCCTACTTTAGATTCTGTGTCTGCCTCTCTCTCTGCCCCTCCCCCACTCATCCTCTATCTCTCTGTGTCTCAAAATTAAATATAAACATTAAAAAAAAAGTAAAATTGAAATTCAGTTTAAAGAATCACCATAAAATCTGAAAACTTCAGTATAATACAAAATAATTTTAGTACATTATTCTTTCTCACTATTTGTCCTCAGGTTTTTATTTACATATGGATAATTATGGGTTGAATACAACAGTTGTTTTCTTCACAATTTTAATTTGAATAATTATATTATCATTCTAATAATGAAGTATTACTTAATTTATAATTTTGTAACTATAAGTACATGGACATAGTTTCAAATGAATACACTTTGTAATTGTTACAAATTTCAAAGATTTTAGCTGTAAACTAGTGGATATGAGCAAGTGCCTCACTGCCTTAATTAGTTTAAGAAATGAAGTCAATCTTCAGTAATGCATTTATAGAAATTCCTGCAAAAAAAAACACCTGCTTATAGACAGATGATACTATCTGCTTATATATTGGGGGGTAGGATCAAGATTAAAAAGACAGCAATAGACAATTTGTTCTGAAAAGTAACTGCCCTATTTTTTTAAACTGTGCTCCAAGGGAGCTCATGAAAAATAGAAAAAAATGGGTGAAAAGTTCAAGAAAAATTAAGAAAAATTACCATGTTAAGTTGAATAAAGGAAATTTGTCTCCATATATAATCTTCTCTTCCCATTTTCTCCTTTACTTTTAAATGTCATCCCAGTACTCAAATTATTTAGGATAGTGCTTGCAAAAGGTAGAATGATTTTTAGGTAATTTGACAGACCACTTTGATAAAATTGATTGGGTACTTTGTTAAATATAGCTTGTTTAAATTGTGAGTCTACTTTCTGTGACTTAAAGGGATCAAAATATAATAAAGTAATTGAAGGATATCAGCTCTCCAAGGGGAATTGCTTAATTTATTTTTAGATTTCTTTTCCACTTCATCTTACATAGTCTTTTTTTTTTTTTTTGGTAGATGCTTTATGTGTAATTTCTCCATTTTACATGTATATTCAAAGAAATACCATAATAGTGTATGTCACAGAATAATTTGTACCTTCATTACTAGTTAATTCACACATTAGGGAAATTTTTATTTTTATTCTTTAATGCAAACATTAAAATGATGCATATTTAATTTAGCATTTTCTGGGGTGCCTGGGTGACTCAGTAGGTTGGGCTGCTGACTTCAGCTCAGGTCATCATCTCACAGTTCGTGGGTTCAAGCCCCACATCGGGCTCTGTGTTGACAGCTAGCTCAGAGCCTGGAGCCTGTTTCAGATTCTGTGTCTCCCTCTCTCTCTGATCCTCTCCTTCTCACACTGTCTCTCTCTCTCTCAGATATAAATAAAATGTTAAAAAAATTTTTTAAATAAAAAAATTACCATTTTCTGTAATGCATAACTTCAGGTTAAAATAATTATATTAATCAATTAATATTCTACTGTTTTGGCAAAAAATAACAAAATATCTAGTTTACACGTTTCTTAGAATGAGTACAGAGACTTGAAATAAAAGATATTTAAAAAAATAAATTTTTAAAAGCTTTTAGAAGACAAAAATATATAGTTTTAAAACCCAATATATTCACTTTAAAATTTTACCAAAATGTCAGGAAATTCAAAAAAAGTTAAAATTTTTTAATGTTTATTTTTGAGAGACAGAGACAGAGCACAAATGTGGGGGTGGGGGCGGGCAGAGAGAGATGGAGACATAGAATCTGAATCAGGCTCTGGGCTCTGAGCTGGAGCCTGCCTGACACAGGGCTTGAACTCACAAACTATGAAATCATGACCTGAGCTGAAGTCAGACACTTAACCAACTGAGCCACCAGGCACTCCTCAAAATTCTTTAGAAATGGAAATTTTATAACAGATAAGATGTGAAGCCACAGGTAAATTGGCAGTAATCAACAAAAGAAGTTTCATGGCAGTGTCACTTATTTCATTAAATATTTATAAGCACTTATTAAAAATACTGAGATACAGAGATACAAAATGAGGAAGATATGCCCCATATCTTATGTTTTTCATGATCCTGATGCATCAATATACCATTTTAAAACTATATTTATATGTAAGTTTTATTTTTAAAAAACATTGTTTTTTAATCCATAAATAAACACATCATACATTTAGGTGTGATAAGAAAGCCATGATAGAAATGTTAAAGTTTGAATTACATTTTAAAACAGAATACATGTTTACCAGGTAGTAAGGAGAGTGGTTATATTCCTAGCAGATAAATTGTACACAGAGACTTAGCATGAAACAATGGAGGAGTGTGTTTGGTTGTGAATAGAGTGCAAAATCATGGACAGAGAGAGAAAGATGAGTAATGTGGCAGACAAAAATAAAACAAGAAACAAGAAAACAAGACAAGAAAAAAAAAACTAGTGCCTTGCACTTCATGGTCAGTAGTTTTTCTGTGTTAAATAAAGAGATATTTGAGAGGTTTAAGAGTATATAGATTGCACTTGAGGTTAAGACTGGCAGACAAGTTCAGAACATGTTACAAATATACCATAATGTAGGTGAGAAAGGAAGAAAGCCTGAAGTATACCAATAGTGAACAATTTAGACAAAAATAATAATAATAATCCTTGCCCAGATGGTGTCCTTGGAGCCTATGTTATTAGCTTATCTCTGATTAGACTGAGAGAAAAAAAATCAATTCATAGAAGAGAAAAAACAAATCCTATTCGTTTCTTTTAAATAATAATATAAAAAATAATACCTCTATTAGAAATTGCAAATACAAGTTACATTTAAGCTTTCGTGGTTGGAGGTCCATGTATCTTTTTTTTTTTAATATTTTTTTTAAATTTATTTCTAGGAGAGAGAGAGAGAGACAGCGTGAGCAGGGGAGGGTCAGAGAGAGAGGGAGTCACAGACTGACACAGGCTCCAGGCTCCGAGCTGGCAGTCAGCACAGAGCCCGACGTGGGCCGGAACCCACGAACCGCGAGATCATGACCTAAACGAAAGTCGGACGCTTAACCGACTAAGCCACCCAGGCGCCCCTGGAGGTCCATGTATCTTTGCTTTAACTATAAGCTCCAGTTTTCTCCTGATATTCCAGAGTAATTACTGACACCAACACCCTCACTCTTAAGTATCACAGTTTAGTTGATAAATTTTATGGTCACCTTAGTCATAAGTTATATCTGTATATCTCTACATATCTTCCTATTTTACATCATACTAAAATAAAAAAAGAGACATCTCAAAGTGGGAAAAGTTAGGGAAACTGTGCTGAAAGCAAATTTAAAGTTTAGTACAGTGTTTGATTAATTTTGTCACCTGGACAAAGGTAACAGAATTTGAAAAAAACATTCAGATTCAGGATTGTTTTTCCTTTTGACTGAGGTATAAGCACATGGTCTATGCCTTCACACTGGCTAAATCTTCTTTTCAACAACTTTGAAGGTGAATGCTGAGATCTTGCTGCAAAAACACTTCAGTTTTATCAGTAAGCAACGTTTTCAACTTTTACTTATAGTGCACACTGTAGTCCAATGCCACAGCGAAGTTAACTCTTAAATGAGGATCTAATATATGGTTATATATTTAAGTATATTTTTCCTAGAAGTTAGAACATTTTAGAAACTGTAGTTCAAGGCATGTGATTACCTCATGTGGAGTGATCACTTTTCTAAGTAGCATTCTTATATATTTACTTTAAAACTGCTTTACTGATAAAGTTAGATTCACTTTCTAGGGGGAAAAAAATATATATATATATAAATTTATATACACACATCATTCTTGGGGCACCTGTGTGGCTCAGTTTGTTAAGGGTGAGACTCTTGATTTTGGCTCAGGTCATGATATCATGGTTCCTGGGATCAAGCCCCAAGTTGACCTCTATACTGACATCATGGAATCTGCTTGGGATTCTCTCCCTCTCTCTCTGTCCCTCCCCCACTTGCATTTTCTCTCTCTCAAATTAAATAAACATTTAAAAAATATACATAATCTTCATGAGTTTATTTTGAAAACTAAATTTTTCAAAATTCGTAATTTCTATTTTTGTTAAACAGCATAGTAAAACAAATGGGTAAGGAATGAAAATTGTCTAATATAAAATAATGTACATAAAATGCTTAGTGAATATTATTTAGCATATCATGCATAATTATTCAATTTTCATCATTAATTAATATCACTAGAAATGACCAGTTAATATCATTAGAACTTTGCCAGGGGAAAGAAAATTTATCCCTTTTGCAGATAACAAATCCCAAATGAAACAAAAACTGTCTAAAGATACTGAATAACAAACAAGTGCAGACAGATACTGAAAAGAAGTTGAAGCTTGGATAAAAAGGGAAGTCACTGGATAAATTTCAGTGTGTGTATGTGTGTGTGGGGGGGGGGGCGTGGGTACATTCTCTCATGACCTTTAGCCTAAGCACGAAGTATACTTTTTAGCTAAATCTTAGGTAGAAAACCTGTACTCTTATTTCTTGGGTACTAGAGGACAAAGTTAAGGCCACTATAGGTGTTAGGGTCTTAATATGTTGATATCCAAATGCTCAATGTGATAGTACTAGGAAGTGAGGCACTCCAGAGATGCTTGAGTTATGAGAGTAGATACTGTCATTAATGGAATCAGTACTCTTATAAAAGAAATCCCAAAGATCTCCCTAGCTCCCACACACCTAGAAATCACTGGGCCCTCACTAAACATGAAATCTGCTGGCACCATAATCTTGCATTTCCCATACTCTAGAACTGTGAGAAATAAACTTCTCTTGTTTATAAGCTACCTATTCTACAGTATTTTGTTAAGCAACCTGGATGATTAGTCTTAGTGTGAACCATGAACTTAATCAGCCATGTTAGCATGAAAATAGCCTATTTGAACCAAAGGGGAAGGAAACAGGAAGGAACGAAAGAAGATTATCAGACTTGTATTTTTTTAATGTTCATTTTTTATTTATTTTGAAAGAGAGAGAGAATGTGGGGGAGGGGCTAAGAGAGAGGAAGAGAGAGAATCCCAGGTAGGCTCCACACTGTTAGCATAGGGCTCAACATGGGGCTCAGTGTCACAAACCATGAGATCATGACTGGAGCCAAAATCAAGTCAGACACTTAACCAACTAAGCCACACAGGAATTCCTGTCAGACTTCTATTTTACAAGATGGGACCATAGAGTTATTTGGCTGATAATATGCAATATTCTTTAAGAGTAAGAGAAGTACCTCAAAGGTAATTCAGAAGTAATGAGAACTGCCTCCTCAGTTTCAAAAGAGGAGGCCATTCCCTGGATTCGGTAGGTCAAGACGACCCTTGCCCAAAGCTGTTGGGGGGGGTTGGGATCTACTTAGCAAAGCCATACAGGCATAGCCACCTCCACCTAGATTTTCAAGAATGGAATACCTGGAGCTCTACACATGTGACCCAAGGCAGTAGTTTGCACCAAGGACCAGGCGACCAATAGTGGATGCCCAGTGGATCCATAGTGTTGGGCTGCTCCTGAGACTGAAACAGGTAGAGCCACCAGATTGTGATTCCAACTCTAGGGAGCCACAGAGAGTAGCTGCATGGACTGTGTCCAGCAAAGTCATGAGGGTGAGGACACCCCTGTGTGTCCAGAGGGAGGACCCCTGGCACAGTGGGCCTAGAATTCACAACAAACAGTTAAGAAGATCATTTTGAGCTTTAAAATTTGATACTGTTTCCCTGTTGACTTTTGGACTTGGTTAAGGCCTGAAACACCCTTCTTTCTCCCTTTTGTAATGGGAATGCTTACCCATTATATCCCACCGGTGCATTTTGGAAGCATCTAACTTGTTTGATTTCACTATATCACACCTACAGAACAATTTGCCTCACAATTAATTATACTTTGAATCTCACCTATATATTATTTAAATGATATTTAGATGAGACTGACTTAAGATTTTTGAGTTGATGTTAGAAGGAGTTAACACTTTGGGGACTTTTGGGATAAAAATGAATGCATTTTGCCTGTGAGAAGGACGTAAGTTTGGGAGTCTGAGGTGGAATGCTATGGTCTGAATATTTGTATCCCCCCCCACCCAAATCTTAATGCTCAATATGATATATTAGAATGTAGGGCCTTAGGGAGGTACTTAGGTCAAGAGAATGGAACTCTCTTGAATGGGATTAATGCTCTTACAAAAGACACCCCACAGAGCTTCCTCTGTCCTTCCTCCATATGAGGATACAATGAGAAGACACCTTCTAAGAAGTGAGCCCTCACTAAACACTGAATCTTCTGGCGCTATAATCTTAGACTTCTCATTCTCTGGAACTATGAAAGGTAAATTATTGTTGCTTATAAGCTACCCATTCTGTGGTATTTTGTTATCGTAGTCCAAACAGATGAAGACAATAGGATCTGGAAAGTGAGGAGAAAAATTCTAGAAAGGAGTGTAAAAGAGAAGGACATCCCAAATTCTAAAGGTAAACTTGGCTCCGATTTCTGGATGAATCACACATATTTGTGGCAGTTTCTAAGTAGCCCAGAGAAGGCTTAGGCTAATGTAACAGAAAACAGACTTCAGCTGCAACCACTTTACATGGGGCAGAATTTGTGATCTGAATTCAGCCGGTTGTATCTAGATTTTATGATGCTTTGTAAAGACACAGATTCTTTTATGTTCCTCCAAAGATTGTGTGTGTGCGTGTTTCTAGTTGTATAATTATAGTATCGGCATAAATGACTTCTCCTAATATGTTTAATTTAAATAGTTTTTTTTCTAGTCTTCCTGAATTTTCTAGAATATCTGAGATATTGTTTACTGATATTATGACTATAGATATCCTTCTTTCTTTAAAATTTAAAAAAAATTTTATTAAAATTTAAAATTTATTTTTGAGGACAGAGAAAGACAGAATGTGAGTCGGGGAGGTGCAGAAATAGAGGGAGACACAGAATCCAAAGCAGGCCCTAGGCTCTGAGTTGTAAACACAGCCGGACATGGGGCTTGAACCCACAAGCCATGAGATCATGACCGGAGCCAAAGTTGGATTCTTAACTGACTGAACCACCCAGGTGTCCACTACAGACATTCTTCTCAAGTTGGTTTTAATAATCATTTTACTGTTTTGATTTTTAGCATATTTTTGCATCTTATAAAAGGTAATATTTTATTCCTATTCTATTCTATTTTTCATGGAATTATCCAGAAAAGCTGACCTTTGTCAAATGACATTACAAAGTTTATTGATAAGGATGAATTTTCATCTTTAATTTGTTGGAGTCACAGATAGGTTGCTATCCTGATATGGAACTATGTGGCTAAATTATACTCTGATAATAAATTCTGTAATATCCTTACATCCTATTTTGTAATAATGTGAAGATTTCTTAGTATTCAGGAAATAACATTTATTATGGTCCATTTTTACTGACTTTATTGAGGCATAATTTACCTACAGTAAAATTTACACATATTAAGTATATAGATCAATGGATTTGGAAAACTTCATACAGCAGAATAACTGTCAATCAAGTTTAAAACTTGTCTATCATCTTATAAATTTCCCTTTACTCCTTTATTGTAAATTATTGACTCTAAATCTATGTTTTAGATACCACTGATCTCATTTCTACCATGGATAAGTTTATGTAATTCTAGAAATTCGTGTAAAGAAAAATCCCATGGTAGCAGTCTTGGTTTATTTTGCTCAGCATACATTTTTTGACTTCAGACACATAGTTTTTTATGTCAGTAGTTCATACTTTCTAAAATTGCTGCTTAGGATTCCATAATGTGAACATGCTATAGCTTATGTATCCTTTTTGACCATTGATGGGTATTTAGTGGGTTTTTTTCCAGGTCAGCTCTTAAAAATATAATGGCTGTAATTATGCATGAATATATTTTGGACAGATGACTTCATATTATTTGATAAATACCTAGGAGTGCAATTATTAAGTCTTTACTGAAAAATTGTGTCATTGTCTCTTGCAATAACAAGTGTTCTAATTGAGTGTTTGTATCTAGGCAAACAACTGGTATGATCAATAGTTTTAGTTTTAGCCATCTAATGAATGTGACCTAGTATCTCATTGTTCTTTATTTTGCATTTCCCTTGTGACAATTTGTTTAATATTTATTCACTTATTTACTGACCATCATGTATGATGTATTTTCTTCTTTTTTGTAGTGTGTGTTCAGACCTTTCACTCATTTTTAGATTTTTTAATTTCTTAATATTTAATCATAAAAGTTCTTTATATATTCTGAACATAAATCCTTTGGCAGATATGTGCTTCAAGAATGTTTACTCCTACATGTGCTCACATTTCTATTTTTGTAATAGTATTTTTTTGAAGAGCAGGTGGTTTTAATTTTGATAATTCAGTTTATTATTTTTATATGTTAATATTGTAATCTGTCTAAATAATCTGTGTCTACCCCTCTTATACTTTGCTCCAGAGATTTTAGAGACTTTGTTTTTAAGCTGAGTACTTCAGTGTATATCTTACTTATTTTTGTGTATGATGCAACATGAAATAAGAGATAAAGCATATTATCATTCTATCTAGTTGTAACGCTTAAAACAACTGTTTGTTGATGGGGCACCTGCATGGCTCAGTTGGTTAAGCATTAGCCTCTTAATATCTGTTCAGGTCATGAAATCACGGTTCATGAGTTTGAGCTCCACGTTGTGCTCTGTGTCCTGCTTTGGATTCTCTCTCTCTTTCTTTCTCATAAATAAATAAACATTTAAAAACATTTTGTTGAAAACCGTATCCTATCTCTGGTGAATTCTGTCAGCATCTTTTACAGATATCTATTCTAATTTGCTTTATATTTTAAATGTTCTTGGTTTTGAATAGAATATCACCATAAAAAATGCTCTCTCCTTTTCTTTATTTCTTTATTTTTTCTTTTTTGGATTTCTTCATTTTGGGAGTACAGCTAAGAGTCTGGTTGATTTACTATGAATCTTTCATGAATTTTTAAAGAAATAAGTATTTCTGTTCAGTAATGACTTTTTTTATAATGCAAATGAAGGAAAGTTTTTTATTTTTTATTTTTTAAATACAGTTTATTGTCAAGTTGGTTTCCATATAACACCCAGTGCTCATCCCAACAAGTGCTCTCCTCCATGCCCATCACCCATTTTCCCCTCTCCTCCATTATTTTTTTTCTCAGTATTTATGAGTCTCTTTTGGTTTGCCTCCCTCCCTCTCCTTTCATATAAGTGAAAACATATGGTGTCTGTCTTTCTCTGACTGACTTATTTCACTTAGCATAATACCCTCGAGTTCCATCCACATAGCTACTAAAGGCCAGATTTCATTCTCTCTCATAGCTATGTAGTATTCCATTGTATATATAATCCAATCTTCTTGATCTATTCATCAGTTGATGGACATTTAGGCTCTTTCCATGATTTGACTATTGTCGAAAGTGCTGCTATGAATATTGAGGTACATGTGCCCCTATGCAGCAGCACTCCTATATTCCTTGGGTAAATACCTAGCATTGCGATTGCTGGGTCATGGGGGAGTTCTATTGTTAATGTTTTGAGGAATCTTCACACTGTTTTCCAGAGGGGCTGCACCAGTTTACATTCCCACCAACAGTGTAGGAGAGTGCCTGTTTCTCCACATCCTCACCAGCATCCAGAGTCTCCTGATTTGTTCATTTTAGCCACTCTGACCGGTGTGAAGTGGTATCTCAGTGTGGTTTTGATTTGTATTTCCCTGATGAGGAGGGACGCTAAGCATCATTTCATGTGTCTGTTGGCCATCTGGTTGTCTTCTTTGGAGAAGTGTCTGTTCATGTCTTCTGCCCATGTCTTCACTGGATTATTTGTTTTTAGGGTGTAGAGTTTGGTGAATTCCTTATGGATTTTGGATACTAGCCCTATATCCAATATGTCATTTGTAACTATTTTTCCCATTCTGTCGGTTGCCTATTCAATGCAATCCCAATAAAAATTCCAACAACATTCTTCTCAAAGCTAGAACAACAATCCTAAAATTTGTATGGAACCACAAAAGACCCTGAATAGCCAAAGTAATACTGAAGAAGAAAACCAAAATTTAGCCTCTACTACAAAGCTGTAATAATCAAGACAGGATGGTATTGGCACAAAAACAGACACATAGACCAGTGGAACAGAATAAAGAACCCAGAATTGGATCCACAAATGTATGGCCAGTTAATCTTTGACAGAACAGGAAAGAGTATCCAATGGAAAAACAACGGCCTCTTTAACAGATGGTGCTGGGATAACTGGACAGCAACATGCAGAAAAATGAAACTAGACCACTCTCTTATATCATACACAAAAATAAACTCAAAATGGATGGAGAACCTGAATGTGAGACAGGAAACCATCAAAACCCTAGAGGAGAAAGCAGGAAACAACCTCCTTGACCTTAACTGCAACAATTTCTTACTTGACACATCTCCAAAGGCAAGGGAATCAAAAGCAAAAATGAACTGTTGGGACTTCATCAAGATAAAAACCTTCTGCACTGCAAAGGAAACAATCAGTAGTGACTCTTTCTAAAGCAATCAAAGACAACAGTTATTACTATAGTATCAAATTCTTCTGTTTCCCTTCTTTTTGAATACTGGGTTTCTCAAATTTTTAGAAATGTTTACTAAAATCTTCTTGCATTTCTAAAAATTTTCTCTTATGTAGTGTTTATGTTACTTGGCATATACAGTATAATATGTATTCTAATTTCCTAAAAATCTACACCTCTTATCACAGCATAATATTATTCTTTGTACTAGTTAGTGTTTTTTTTTTTAATTTATTTATTTATTTTGAGAGAAAGAAAGAGAATGAGCAGGGGAGGGGCAGAGAGAGGGAAGAGAGAGAATACTAAGCAAGCTCTGTGCTATTGGTGTGGAGCCTAATGTGGGGCTATAACTCATGAACCTTGAAATCATGACCTGAGCTGAAACCAAGAGTCAGCCAACCAACTGAGCCACCCAGGTACCCCTATGCTATTTAGTGTTTTAAATTGAAATTCCATGTGTCTAATTTTTTTATATTCAAAGAATATTTTATTCATGTGCTCTTATACATAGATTAAAACTTGATTTACTTAGTTTTATTGTATTTTTTAACTATCTTATTTTACATGTCATTTGGGATGGCTAACAGTTTCTTCTATGTGGTACCCATGGACAAAATTAAGGGTCAATTTCTCATATAATTTTCTCTCCCATATCTTCAAGATTCTTTTTACATAGTTAATCTTATTTTAGGAAACCCATCCTCTTTCTGTCAAATAACAGTCCTTCTCTACCTTAAAATTGCAGTAAAGAGAAAATTTACCCAAATATAAAGACTGGCCTCTTTCTGGCGTTATGCAGTTCTCTCCATTGATCAGTTAATTTCTGATGAAATCCAAACACTCAATATTTCAAATTTTTCTCACTTTCTGTTTATTAATCATTTGGAAATGTTAAATACAAGTCTCTGGATATTAATGTGGAAAGCAAATTCAAGAATTTTGCTCTTATACACTGTCTGACAAACTCCAATTCAAATGCTTCACCCGAGGCTTCAGTAATATTCAGAAAGCTCAACAGATTCGCAGGGCTTCTGGTTCTCTCATAGGGCTGACATCAATTTGCACTAACACTGAATGTTCACAGGCTTTTGAATACATCACAGGCAAGAGTCTATACACTAACTACCAAATGTTTAATTTTAATACTTACCTTGTCCTTCTTTAAATATCTCCCCTCTTTAGAATTAAAAGGGTCTCAAAAAGTCATTTGGGTTTTTAAATAACACTGGATGAATAAAAGTTCTCTTCAAAAGGTTAAAAGAACCCATAACTCTTTGAATAGAGAAAACACAGATGATCTCTTTTGGTAATTGTTAAAGGTCATGTTTTAATCTAGTGCCTCCAACTGATAATAGGGAACAGCCACAAGACTATAGCTGAAGGTCATAACATCACACTGAACTCAGAGTGTGTTAGAATTAAATCAATTAAACATGGTATTTGTCTTCTGAAATTGTTGGGTCTAACCAAGTTCAAACCCCCAGATTTATTGTGCATATTTTTAGAGTTATATGTATTGAATCTTTTGAGGCAATTATAATAATAAGCAAAATAAATTAGGTAGATTACAATATAATTCATTCATTTTAATATTTGTGAATATTACCACTGACTTCTATGGTATAAAAAGTTGTTTTAATATGGAGCACCTAGGTGACTCGGTAGGTTAAGTGACCTAGTTCGGATCAGGTCATGATCTCATGGTTTGTGGATTCATACCCCGCTCAGGCTCTGTGCTGACAGCTCAGAGTCTGGAGCCTGCTTCGAATTCTGTGTATCCCTCTCTCTGCCCCTCCCCCACTCATGCTCTGTCTCTCTCTGTCTCTCAAAAATGAATAAATGTTAAAAATTGTTAAAGTTTTTTAATATGTATTGACCATGATCATTTCATTTAAAAATTGATTTTTAGGGGCACCTGGGTGGCTGTTAGTTAAGCTTCTGACTTCAACTCAGGTCATGATCTCAGGGTTCATGGGTTCAAGTCCAGCAAGGAGCTGTTTGCTGACAGCCAGCATAGAGCCTGCCCTTGTTTCAGATTCTGTGTCTCCCTCTCTCTGACCCTCCCTGAGCACACTGTTTTGCTCAGAGATGCTATCTCTCAGAAATAAATAAAACATTAAAACATAAATAAATAAAAATAAAAATTGATTTTTAATATTTTCCTTCCTTCATAGTATTTGTTTCCTGCCAGATCAAATATATAATTAATTGTTCTGATAACAACTGTACAGAGAGATATTAAAACAGTTCAAACATTAATGCTCTGACATTGCCTTTCTCTTTGTACATCTATAATTTTGGACTAAACTCAACCTAAAAACTAAAATTATCTTACACATGTAACATGTTACTGATATTGAATTTCATATTATTCATAGTACATTAGAATATTAAGGTTAGAAAAATAATAATAAATTGAAAATTCCTTAAAATACTTGGTAATTTGTTGCATACACAAGAGAAGGGATCCAATAATTTTTTTTTTACAGAAAACCTTGTGAGACAGGTATTTTTGACAACTTTTAAAAAGGTCAAACTAGGGTTAAATTGTTTGTCAAAGTTTACCATATGATTTAGGACTAGATGAGGACTAACACAGAGATTTTCTTAGTTTTCCTTACCTGCCTTGCCCTATTGCACTCTATCCCTTCAATGATCCATTTCAAAGACTGACTTTAGAGACTCAGATGGTGCTCTGAAGGTGTAGGTCAAAGAGCAAGTACAGAATGGCTCGTGGGAAGGAAATTTAAAATGAAATATGGGTAAAAATGTCATAATGAGATTATATTCTCCAAAGTTTACAAGAGAAAAAGAAGAGGGTAACGCAAATAAGATGAAATTATTTCCTTTTCCACCTTAATCCTCATAGTCTTGGTTAAAATACAGCACTTTAGAATTATGATGGTTAGTAAGGAAAAGGCAAGGAAAACTGTGATGAGAAAATTTTCTCTATTTTATTGCTAACAGAAAGAAATGTAATTTGTAGGATTACTTATATAGTTGCCATTCATTTTGGAGAGATGAAAGGAAGAGAAAAAGCAAATATTTCTACTAGGTGTTAGAAACTGCTGTAGACACCTAAAACTGTTAACATTTTCCAGTGATTAATTACATGCTTCATAGGATTTTACTTCAATTATTATATTTTATCCTTATAGAAAGTCAGAAGAAATTGAGACTCACAGGAGTCAATGTTTCAAAGGCCACACAGCTAGCAAGTGGAAGAACTATTATTAAAGCCAGTCATGTTTTTCCCAAACTTTCCATTTAAGAGTTTTAGAGACCAAATGTTGAAAACTTAGATAAGGAAAGTAGGAAACAAACTCTCACAATAAAGGATAGTGGCTGCAGTATTGTGCTGATCTTTCCCATCTCTTCTAATGGCTCATCACCATCATCTCTCATGTTGTAACCTTTGTGCCAATATGTTCTGGTCTTTGTGGTGGGATGAAGTTAGACTTTTAAAAAGTTTGCTAGGGAGTTAAGCAAATTACATCTTGGTCTACATGTATTACTTTGAGGCAGATTTGACACAGCACATTTTTATTATGCTTGTGACTTAATTTGGAAATTATTTACACATTTATATATTTTGTCTGTTTTCTTTCCATTTGTCACAGGACTCCAAATGTTAAAGATTGCTAATAAGGTAATATTAATACTACTAATAATAAAAGCTCTTACAGACTAAATTCCTATAATAAAGCCAGTAAGAAATATCTACTTACAATAATAGGAATATATTTTGTATTGGACTTACCCTTCTACAGAAACGATTATAAATTCTGGATAAAATACAGAAACAACTTTCTGAGGAAATAAGAGTGAGTTAAGGCAGGGGAATCAAAAAGGTTTCTGCTGTGGAAAAAAAAATTACAATGGGTAAGTCCCTATATAGCTTTTTGCCTGTATACTCTCCATATCAAGGAGTACAAGATGGATAGACCAAGAAAACAACACATTTTTACTTGTTTGAAGATCCAGAGATAGATTTATGGCATTCCCACCACATATAGAAAATGAGAGAAGTAAAACCAAGAAACAGACTGTTAAGTATAGAGAACAAACTGGGGGTTGGTGGAGGGGAGGACGGTGGGAGATGGGCTAAATGGATGATGGGTATTAAGGAGGGCATTTATTGTGGTGAGCACTGGTGTTCTCTGTAAGTGGTAAATTCTACCCATGAAACCATTATTACACTATATGTTAACTAGTTAGAATTTATATAAAACTTGAAATAAACAAACAAACAAATAAATTATCTATTATAAATATGCTGGAGGATGGGCACCTGGGTGGCTCAATTGGTTAAGCATCCAACTTCAGCTAAGGTCATGATCTCCTGGTTCGTGGGTTAAAGCCCCAAATCAGGCTCTGTGCTAACAGCTCAGAGGCTGGAGCCTACTTCGGATTCTGTGTCTCCCTCTCTCTCTGACCCTCTCCTGCTCATGCATTTTAAATAATAAAAAATTTAAAAAATACATAAATAAAAAATATGCTCAAGGACTTGAAGAAATTATTTGTAATTTTGTAATGAATTAACATATTTAGAACTCCAACAGATAAATGAAAATGCTAAAAAGAAAATACTTTGACATTAATAGACTATTTTTAGAGGAGTTTTAGGTTTATAGAAAAAAATTGAGCAGATTGTATAGACATCCCATATACCCATTCTCACATCTCAGTTTTCCCTATTTTTAATGTCTTGGATTATCATGGTACATTTATTAAAACTGAAGAACCCATATTGACACATTTTTATTAACTAAAGTCCATAGTTTACATTAGGTCCATTCTTTGTGCTGTACAGTTCATGTATCCACCATTACAGTCTCATATAGAATAGTTTCACTGACCTAAAATTCCTTGCATTCCTATTTCTCTCACTCCCTCCAAATCCCTGACAACCATTGATCTTTTATTACCTCTGTAGTTTTTCCTTTTCTAGAATGTCATATAAATGGAAGCACATATTATGTAGTCATTTTGGACTGGCTTCTTTCACATAACAGTATTCATTTTTGGTCCTTTATGTATTTTGGGGGCTTGAAAGCTCATTTCTTTTTTTTCACTGAGTAATATTTCTTTGCCTGAATGCACCACAGTTTGTTTATTCATTCACTCAGGGAGGAACATTTTGGTTGCTTACTGTTATTTGAAATTATGAATGAAGCTCATATAAATATTTGTGCACAGGTTTTTTATGGACAAGTGGAAATTTTAAGAATAAAAATTACAGTAGCTGAAATGAAAACTAAAATTAGTAAATAGCTGTAATAACTACAGATGACAGCAAAAGGTTCAGTGAATTTGAAAACAGACTTATAGATATTATTAATTATGATGAATGAAGAAAAAATTATTAAAAAGACATAAACAAGGGACATCTGGGTAGCTCAGTCGGTTAAGCATCCGACTTCGGCTCAAGTCAGAAACTCATGAACTGTGAGTTGAGCCCCTTGTCAGGCTCTGTTCTCATAGTTCAAAGCCTGGAGCCTGCTTAATTTTCTGTGTCTCCCTCTCTCTCTGCTCCTGCTCTGTTCATGGTCTGTCTTCCTCTTTCTCTCAAAACAATAAATAAACATTAAAAAAAAATTAAAGCACAAACAAACAGAAAACAAGCATCATGCTTCTATGAGCAATATCAGTTTTTTCCTAGTTATATTTCATTAGAGCTCCAGAATGAGAGGAGAGTAAAAATGCACTGGAAATTATCTGAAGAAACAATGATGGAAATTTCTCCATTTTGGTGAAAAATATCAGCTTACCTGTACAAGAAACTTAGTCAACCAGAAGCGGCATGAAAAACTAAAAAAAAATAGAAACTAACATTTAAGAATTTAAGACCCAAACTAATTCATAATAACCAAAAAGGAGATCTTGAAAGCAGCTAGAGAAAATTTCAACATTACATAAATGAGAACAGTGGTTAGAAAGGTGTATGAATTTTCAACAGGGACACAAAGGTCAAATGACAATAGACCAAGATTTTGAAAGTGTTGGGGAAAAAATGAATCCCAAATCCTCCATCAAACAACAACAAGAAAACCTATTTTGTATATGGGACTTTAATTCAGATATTTTTTAGAAAAAATAGAGGCTGAGAGAATCTGCAGGAGTAGTCCTACACTACAAGAAATGTTAAAGGAATTTCTTCAAGGTAAATGGAACTGACTGAATCTCAGATATACATGAATAATTACCAAGCACAAGAAAGAATAATTATTGGGTTAAGTATAAAACACTATCATTTTCCTCTTTGAAAGCATAAGACTAATTGAAGCAACAACTGCGTTGTGAGTTATATTAAAATGTATGCAGAATTTTAATGGAAATAAGAGAACACAGATGCGAAGTAAATAGGCTACAACATTACAAGCATTTTATACTTTGAGTTAAGTGGATAATATTAAGTCTAAGTAGTAGACTTACACTGTAATTTGATCCCTAAGGCATCTACCAAAAAAAAAATCTTAAAAAACTAAAATCTGAAACTAAAATTAAAAATTAAGTGAAAAGAGATATACAAAAATCAAGTCATAAACCAATCCTAAATATTTTATTTCTTAAAAAAATCTGAATATACACTAAGGTAAAACATTTTGTTTTTCTCTTTCTTCTTTTGTAACTTGGTCTTCTAATCTCCAGCATTCCTTCAATTTTAGAAATTTTCTGATAATGTTGTAAAATTAATTATGAGGCTGTTTTGCTAATGTTTTTAGAGCCCTCTTTGTAACTTGTTCATGAGAAATAATTTTCTTATGAATATTTACACTTCAGATAAATATAACTGTGCAACCATACCAGTGTAAAATGCATTTAAATATAATTAATTGTATTATTATTAAATGTTTAAGGGATCTCAAAAAATATTTTTTAAAACATTTCAATTTCTCTTGCAAAATTTTTGCTGTCTTGTCTGCTATAACTCTGAAAAGACAAAATGACTGAAATATGCTTTTCTCTACAACAATTCTGTAAAATTTTTGAAATTCAGCCTCTGTTATTTAAATAACTCAGATGTAATTATTCTTTTCTCAAAGGATTACATTTAATGTATTCTGATATAAGTTTTTATATTATTTGAAGCCAGTTTTACATCAACTCAAAATGAAAATGTAAAATGGTAACACTTTTATTTCATTAAATGTAAGTATAATTGTAATAATTCTGATATTAGCTTTTCAAAAATTAAGATTTATAGGGGCGCCTGGGTGGCGTAGTTGGTTAAGCGTCCGACTTTCGCTTAGGTCATGATCTCGCGGTTCGTGGGTTCGAGACCCGCATCGGGCTCTGCGCTGACTGCCAGCTCAGAGCCTGGAGCCTATTTCAGAGTCTGTGTCTCCCTCTCTCTCTGACCCTCCCCTGCTCACGCTGTCTCTCTCTCTCCTAGAAATAAATAAAAAATATTTTTTAAAAAATTAAGATTTATATAGAAATGAAAAATTTGCTACAGAACATGTACAATGATTACTTTTTACTATAATTAAATATTGCTTATACTTAATAATGTTTATATATTATTTCTTAATCTTATTCATATTTTACAATTGTAAGTAGTGTTATTTACTTAATTTTATATTTTATTTGTTATTGGCATATTTTTTCATCATTGGTCTCAAGGCCAAAGCCTTATCAATTCCATTGATACAATTAGAAAAACATCTTAGCCATCCCTATTTACCCTGTTAACCCACTTGCCCAGTTTATCTGTTCTAAATCCTAAATTGTTCATTTTCAGCTCCCACATCATATCAACCCAATATTGTGAGGTTTAAGATTCTTTCATATTTTGCCACTAACAGTTTTCACTAATCAAACATGTCAAGATCATTTAGCTAGTTAGTCTTCCATCTCATTCCATTGTCTTAGTTGATCCAAATTTGAGAAAATTTTCTTACACACAATATTAGTTGCAGCCCAATTAATAATCTCTCCAAAATGCTCACATCCTAATCCCTGGAACTTGTGTATATGTTACTTCTACATGGTCAAAGGGACTTTGAGGATATAATTAAATTCAGGATCTGAAAATGGAGAGAACATCCTGGATATTCCAGGTAGATTCAATGTAATCACAGGAATCCATATAAAAGGAAGCCAGGAAAACCATCAGTAGTAGATATGATGATAGAATCAGAAGTTGGGATGATGCATGAAGAGATCATAGTCCAAAGAATGTAGGTGATTGTAGAATCTGAAAAAAGTAAGTAAATTACTTGTCCCTAGAAGCCTTCAGGAAGACTGCAGTTATACAGATATCTTGATTTTACACTTCTGACCTCCAGAACTGCAAGAGAACAAATTTATATTGTAAAAAACCACTAAGTTTGTAATAATTTGTTATAGTAGCTATAGAAAACTAATATAGAGGGGCGCCTGGGTGGCTTAGTCGGTTAAGCGTCCGACTTTCGCTTGGGTCGTGATCTCGCGGTTCGTGGGTTCGAGCCCCGCGTCGGGCTCTGTGCTGACTGCCAGCTCAGAGCCTGGAGCCTGTTTCAGTCTGTGACTCCCTCTCTCTCTGACCCTCCCCTGCTCACGCTGTCTCTCTCTCTCTATCCTAGAAATAAATAAAACATTAAAAAAAAAAAATTTAAAAAAAAAAAAAAGAAAAGAAAAGAAAACTAATATAGATTTTGGCACCTAGAAATGAAATACTGCTGTAACAAATACCTTCAAAGTGTGGAATTGATTTTGGAACTACATAATGAGCAGAATCTGGTAGTGAAATACTAGGACAAAAAGATGATTGTAAACAAACTCTTGGTAGAAATGTTGAAATTAAAATCTCTGCTGGTTAGAGCTCAGAATGGAATGAAGAGAAAACATATTTTCAAGAATACTCTAAAAGCTGAAGAAAGAAAATGGATTCACACTTCAGAAATTCTGGAAAGAATAAACCCTAGCTACACCTTGATTTGAGACCATTAAGTCTAATTGTACAGTTTTGGCTTCCAGAACTGTAAAACAATACTTTTTAAAATATATATATATATATATATTTATTTATTCATTTATTTTGAGAGAGTGTGTGCTTACTCACACGTGTGTAAGCAGGGAAGGGGCAGAGAGAGAGAAGGAGAGAGAGAGAGAGAGAGATCATGACCTGAGCCAAAATTGGATGCTTCACCAACTGAGCCATTCAGGCGTCCCTACTAAAATAATTTTGTGCCATTTTTAAGCCACTAAGTTTGTGTTATAGCAGCAATAGAAAACTAATACAAGACTGAAAGCAGTTGTTTTTAACTTCATTCCCAAACCTAATGTCCTTTCCACTTATTTCAAGTAGTGTGAAAAGATATATTAATCTTGCCAAGATTGAGGTTGCCACCATTCGGAGCACCTGGGATTTCTGGAATTAGATATGTCAGAAAAAGAATTTGATAATGTAGGAATTTCTATCATGTTTAGCAAGAATTTTACTTTGACATAAGTTGATAGAATTTAAAATCTAAATTGTAATAAAGTAAATATATTTCACTTTAATCTTATTGATAAAGTGCACTTAAGACTGCTCTTTGCTGTGTCTTCCTAATAAAAAAGGATCTTTGTCTTTTTCTGTAAATAACACCTACTACAGGTAGGTCAATGGTGAGGTCATTGAATAATACATCCTATTCCATACTTGATTATATTACATGCAGTTTCTCTTTCTATATTTAAAATTTTTTCCTTAATCCAAGAAAATCCTAATGATTGTGAAGAAAATCTTTTTTCATTTTATTTTTAAAAGATACTATTAGTTATAAATTACCATTGTCTTAGAGTAGTTGGAGCTCTGCACATACATTATGTCAAAATTATCAATACAGAGATTCATGAAACAATTTATGGGACACAGTATAATTACTTATCATAGAATCCACTGTAATTAAATCCTACTATAAGTCTGATAAACTATTTTAAATACAGCCCTGATTGGCAACTCAATAATATGATAGTATGCTTTCTTCACCTAATAGCAAGCAAGAATCGAGTACTAATCTACTTTTTGAGCACAAAAATACATAAAATTATTCTTTAAACAAAAAGCAACTCTTGTAGGGGCACCTGGGCGGCTCAATTTGTTGAGGATCTAACTCTTCGTTTCTCCTCAGGTTATGATTTCACAGTTCATGAGATCCAGCACCATGTCAGGCTCTGTGCACTGACAGCACAGAGCCTATTTGTGATTCTCTCTCTCTCTCTCTCTCTCTCCCAGCCCTTTGCTAACTTTCTCTCTCTTAAAAAAATATATTTTAAAAAAGCAACTAATATAAATTATATATGTGCCCAAGATATATGGTTATATATTTAGCATACATTATGATTAACATATTAGAAAAATAATAAATTACTTTATATGAAAGCATAAAGTCTTCTGTTCCCATGGTTGATTTCTTTGATTATTTTTAAAAAAATTTTAATGTTTACTTATTTTTGAGAGAGAGAGAGAGAAGAAGAATGTGACTGAGGATAGAGAGACACAGAATCTGAACCAGGCTACAAGCTCTGAGCTGTCAGCACAGAGTCCATCATGGGGGTGGAACTCACAAGCCAAGTTCCGTGACCTGAGCCAAAGTCAGATGCGTCACCAACTGAGCCACCCAGGTGCCCATGTTTCCTTTGATTCTTATATCCTTCTGCTTAATCCTCTCTCTCCACTCCAAAAGAAATTTTTCAGTGGGTAAACCTAATGGGCTTGCAAGATTTCTATAGTAAGACTTCATAGTTATTTAAAATTGCAAAATTGGTTCAATACACCAGCTTCTGCATATACCTAAATTTTACCAAGTCAACATTAAATTCAGTGAAATATATTTGAATATATTCTTAATATTCTATGTGAATGTAAAATAAAAATGCACTGCATTGTTTTAAATTAGCATATTTATGATATTTTTCTCCAATCTGTACCTCCTATACAGTTGTTAACTTCTAAGAACGTGTGACAGAACTTATCGTCTCTATTACCATATTCCCTATAGCAGTATCCACAATGAATGTGTAGGTTATTTTAGTTAAGCTTCAGAAGGTTCCTTCCTAAATAACTTCAGTGATGTTAGTCAGATAGATACTCTGTAACACTGGAGTGAGCTGTTTTACCAATATATAGTTTCAACCTACTGTACAGTGCTTCATAAATATGGAAGGGTATACCTGTTCTATCGCTTTCCCTTTTTTTTCTTGCTCTTGCTGTCTCTTTCTTCCTAAAAATGTAAAATGATTTGCTAAAGACAACTTTTCAAGAGAACACAGTAAATTTCTATCCACCTTTTGTTTTACAGAACATAATGAGTATTAGAGGCAGAATTGTCTTCTTTTAGGCTTGTCCTAAGGTAGTGACAATAGCAATTTCAAAATGTATACCAATAGTAGTTGAACTCCCAGAAAGGAGTTTGTTTTGTTTTTGTTGTCTTTTGCAAACAATAAAACTAATAATTTGCACAGGAGTACTAATATGTTTCTAATGATCTAAACAATCTGTTACTCTTTATTAATCTTTGAGCCTCTACAAATGCTAACAGAACTAATTAATAAGCTGCCATATACTGACAGAGAAAAAATATCTGAAGCAGATTATAAAAATAATAATATAGGACTACCAGAAAAGTAAGAACATGCACTACCCTACCACTGAGAACTCGGCATCAAATGAAAATATTTACTTGGCCAAACAATTTTGAAAAACGATATTAAAATTCTGAAGCCCTCACAGTAAAATGCAAAGCAATGCTCTAGAGAAATATAAATAAAGGTAAATAAGATGAACAAAATTTCAGTGGTTGCAGAGAATAAGGTTAAGAGCTTAGCCCTGTAGACAGTTTGAGTTTCTCTGTTGTCTGTTATTTCTTAGTTGTTTGACACTAGGCAAGTTATTTACTCTCTGTACCTCAATTTTCACATAATGAAATTAGGATAAAATCAATACCTGCTTCATACAGTTGTTATGAGGAGTAAGTGAACTAATAGTTTATAAGCACTTTAACACGTGCCCTATAATACATGAAGCATCATCTACAATCCAATGGCTTGAATAGACTTTACATGCTGTCCCTATGGGAGATGATATTGGGCAAGTAGATTAAAAAAATTGTTATAAAAAATTTGGTATCATTTCCTACGCCTCCCAAATGACTCAGGGAGGAGTAGGAAAGTAGCATTTTTGGAAAGAATTCTCTTTTTGCCAGTTAGATAATATAAAAAGAATGACCTTCAATGTGGTCATTTGGGGTAAAAAAAGTTTTTTAAACAAATCATAGTAAAATGAGCATAAATATATATACCATTTATACCTATCTAAAAAATAATTTATTTTCTTGTTTGATTTGTGGTCTATTAACATATAGATATGGCCATAGCTCTTGTTGAGAATATACTTATAATTTTATTTAATTGCCTTAGGTTAGCTCTGAAATGTAAATAATATATCAGTGAGCAGAGATTAGTGCAAGAAACACTACAAGAGTAGCCAAGAGATCTGAATACTAATCCAAGCTCTAAACCAGCACCAGCAGTGTGACTCCAGGCAAATCACTTCAAATGTAAAAGAGTTAAGTTGAATTAAATATCTCCCAGTGTTGTATGATTCAATGTTTTTGATGAATTAGCAATACTATTCTTATTACTATGGATACAGGTCAGTGATTTAAAATAAAGTTTAAAACACTGCTTTAAAAACCACAGACTGAATTAATAACACAAGTCTGTATGCTTTAGTTATCTGACAAAACAATGCAATACTGATAATGTATAGACAAATTAAAACTCTTTCAGACGTGTTGTTTTTAAAACTTTTTACAGTTCTTCTTGTATTAAGTGTTCTCTTGGTTTTTCATCAAGATATTGTGTTTTAGTAATGACTTAAAATGACTTCACAGGATTTTATCTTATGAAGAATGAGAGTTATCCAACAATTTTGTCAAAAGATAAATTTGTGCAAGACATATATAGTCTTACTTGACTGAAATATCTACCTTAAACACAAAAGGAATTGCTCATATAGAGTATTACATATAGGGCTAAAACATCCAACTCCATATATAACTCTTTTTATATGTTAATATATAAAAACCCACAAAGTAAATTTTTGATAGATATAGACATATCTAATAACGTATAGAAAACAATTTTGGAAATTAAAAGCATTGACAGTATACAGCTATTAAACATTTAGGAAGATGACACATTCTTTGAATACACATTGATGTATGTTCTGCATATGTTCAATATGAGATTATTTCCATTTATTTAATTCTAATAATTTAGAATTACACCCGCTCTGTCTGTTTTATATAAACAGAATAATTCAATCTATCAGCTGTCTCTACTTCATTGACCAGTATAGACTTCCCATTTAAGGAAGATCAATCATCCCCATTGCTAAAATAATGCTGCATAACAAAGCACCCAATCAGAATGCCTTAAAACAAAAATATTTTATTCTTTCTCATGGGAAATATGGGTGGGAAAGGTAGTTGTGAAGATTTGGGCCATTTAGAGTAGAATTTAGCTGGGTTTATTCATTCATTTGAGGTTGGTTGGCAGTAGACTATAGACTGGCTGTTAGAATGGTCTCTGCTGGGACACTTGGCTCTTTTCCATGTATCCTTTTCCATGTATCCTTCCATTTTTACAGCATACATCCTGTATTCTTATGGTTCTGGTGGAAATTGAAGAGAATGCAAGCCACTCATGCAACGGGCAGCAAAAGGGCACGGGGACACACTTCTCAGGCCTCTGTGTGTCTCATGCTTACTAATAATAACCAATTGGCCAGCCAATTCACATAGATAAGCCCAAAGTCAAAATGGGAGGGCACTAAAAGTTACAGTATTATGATATAAGAAAATCTTTAATTGACACACTTAATGCCACAAAGTAAAAAAATTTTGAAGGTTATTGTGAATTATATGAATTCTAAGAGATACCTATACTCCAGCAAACTAAATTATTAAAATCACGTTACCTTCTTAATCAATGTGAAAAAATGAATCCTTAGTATAGTAATTTTATATTTTCTTGCTGTAATATTATTGACTGATTATAAAAATTAAAACATGAAAAATTTCTTATAAATCTATACTCACAACAAGGAAAATTTTACAAATTTTTAATAATTTTTAACAATACAAGTGTGTGATTACATGGTTATAGAAAATTGAGGATGTAGTATTCCTTGTAATGAGTTTAATACAATAAGTGACCAAAAAGAAATTATTAGTGTATATTAGTTATAGATTTATAAATATTAGCTGTGGATCAAACCCTTACTCATTCCAAATGTTTCTTTTATAATATCCTAAATTATTTCCCCACAAAGATTTTAGAAAATTGCTACTCTACACAACTTAAAAAACAAATAGGATTGGCAGGTAATAAAAGAATACAATCTATGAAACAAACTATTCAGACTCAGGTTACTTAATCTGTGGCTGTTTCTTTTAAAACAAGCTGATTGACTCAGTGAAATATGAGAAACAGAACAAATAGGGGAACCATGAGTATTATTTCCTGAGGAAAAAGAGTGGCAAGCAGTCATTCAGATACTGAGTATAAGGGTGCCTCAGATTATCATGGTCGAGACATACTGTCATGTAAAATATTTATTGATACATACCCCAAGTACTAACTTTGGCTATCTGCTCATATTTAACAATGGGAACCAAAAAACTAATTGAAAGCTGTGTGTGTGTGTGTGTGTGTGTGTGTGTGCACATGCACTTGCGTTTTAAGGTTTCAAGTTGAACTACTTATGCAAGAAGTCCTGGTGTTGGTTTCTTCAAGTCTTATCTTGAGCTGGTTAGAATCCTCAAGTAATATTTAATATTTTACCTGGAGAATATGACTGTCATTTTTTTGGTAGTCCAAGAGGAGAAAAAAAGCTGAAAGTTTCTGTATTTGGGTTATAACTATTTAGTACCTTTGATTTGATTATAATCCTTTCCTCCTCAGTTCTTTCTGATGCCTGCATATTCAGAGATCTTGGTTTTATTCATTACTCACAATAAACTTCTAGTTTCTGTCAGCATCACCTAGGGGTATCTTTGCAGTGATGCAGATTTAAGGAGAATACCTGGGAGCCTGTTTTTTAAACCCTTTTATTATGGAAAGTTTCCAGCATAAACCAAAAATGGAGAGAAGAGTGTAATGAACTCCCATCTTCCTAACGCCCAGCTTCAATACTTATCAATATTTTTGTTCCAATTTCAAATACTATACTTTAAATATACTTAAAACCCATATTTCCATATTCAGCCCTGATTTTTCCCCTCTTCTAGAGGCGTTGATACCCCCAGTCCCTGAGTGTTTTGGATCTTCTTTAGTATAAACTGGATTGCTTTTGTTTTTTGTTTTCCTGAGCCATTATAACTTTTACAGTACTTACCCATGAATTGTGAGTGTATTGTCAGCACTGCATTTGGTATTTTGCTTTGGATATTGTCAATGCTTCATTTCTTATAGCCTTCCAAAAAGACAACAAAAATAGGATTCCCTGACTTTAGTTTGGTATCCAGGCAACCTATTATCAATAGGTTGAGGGAACGCTAGTACAATATGAACTATTGGTGGCTGTATAAACATTCTGAATATAAAGTGTTTACCCTTAAACTACCAACTACAAACAAACTGGCCCAAAACCATTTGGCCTCTTTGAAAACTGAACATAGCACTTTCTACATCTGAGAATTTACTATAGCTGTTATGCCAAATAACTAGATATCTAAATTCTAAAGAAGCTTTAAATACAGTCAAGGCAATGGTAAATTACATTCTTCCCTGGAGTCTCTTAACTGTCTTTTAGCTCCTATGAAATTATAGATATTACTTGCCAAATCAGGGTGACTAGAACATTTGTCATCAAGACTCAATTGGTTTTTCTACAGTTTGACTTGTGGCTTCCTGTGCGTTTTCTTAGCTACTAACTGGCGTGTTACAGGATCATAATGTAAACCTATTCCTTCATTTTAAAAAAGCTCTTTATTACCATAAGTCAAAGAAAGAAAGACGAATACCATGTGATTTCATTTATCTGTGGAATCTAAACAACAAAACAAATTGGGGCTCAGTCACTTAAGGGTCTGATTCTTGATTTCGGCTCAGATCATGATCTCATGGCTCATGAGTTCAAGTCCCACATAGGGCTCTGTGCTGACAGCATAAGTTTGCTTAGAATTCTCTCTATCTCCCCCTCTCTCTGCCCCTTGTCCTCTCCCCGTTTCTCTCAAAAGTAAGTAAATAAATAAATAAACAAATGAACAAACACCAAACAGAAATAATCTCATAAATTTAGAGAAAAAACTAGTGGTTGCCAGAGGGGAGTAGATGGTGCGATAGACAAAATAGGTGAAGGGGATTAAGAGGTACAAATTTCCAATTATAAAATAAATAAGATATAGGGATGGAGGGTACCACATAGGGAATATAAACAATAGTATTGTAATAATTTCAGTGACTAATTATAACTATACTTCTCAAGGTGAGTCTTTCATAGTGTATAAAATTGTCCAACTACTATGTTGTATATCTAAAACTCATATATGTCAGCTAGATTTAAATTTTTAAAAAAATTTAAAGTCATAGTTTTCGAACCTCTCTCACTTTGAAATGGGTCTTTCTTTCTGATTTAAAATCATATAATGTGGGACAAACCCTCAAAACTTCCATTTTGTTAAGAAAATTATGCCTCTGATTAAGAGACAAAACTGACTCTTAAAACCTTAGCCATTTTCATAAATAGGTGGCTATGGACTTATTAAAAATGGAGATATGATCTCTGGGTGGCTCAGTTGGTTAATGTCTGACTCTTGATTTCGGCTCAGGTCATGATCACCGGGTTTGTGAGATCAACCTCTGCATTGGGCTCTTTGCTGACAACATGGAACCTGGTTGGGATTCTTTCTCTGCCCTTCCCCTGCTTGTGCACACTTTCTCTGTCTCTCAAAATAAATTAAAAATAAATATTAAAAAAAAACAGATAATATCTTAACAACCCATCTCTGTGGTAGATGAACCAATAAAATGCTGCTTCATAATAACAAGGAATTGCCAATAGCAAACAACATTGAATTCTTTCTATAATGGCCTGAACATTGCATAATATTCTTAGCTATATACAGATGTACCTATCTCTACATTTCTATACACATATAGGTCAAAACAAATAGGCGAATGGTCCAACAGGCACTGAATTACTAAAATACTCCCATATAGGATTTTTTTCTATAAAAACAGATACAACAACAGTCTCATGTATTAAGTCTTTATGTTGCACATGTATAGGCCCTTATAAAGTGAACACATTTAAAGAAAAAACATTTAGACTGAGAAATCCAAATCAAATATTTATGGCAATTACATTTATAGCCCACTATGTCAATAATATATCTTATCATAATAATGAAACCATAACAATGGACTATCATGCCCAAAGGAAAATTATTTTTAAATATATTAGTCATGTTGCCGGGCAGATTACACTATCTGCCAGCTATATCAGCTTCTCTAGCAATAACCTCCACGAGAACATGTATTTTAACTCTTAAATTATTTTTGTGTTACACAGGATCTTACCCTCTTTGTCTGAGATGAGCTCTCAGGTAGCTGAGAGTCATTTGCAGTTGTGAATGTTCATGCTCTCGCTCTCTCTCTTTCTCTCTCTCGCGGTATCTTTCTCTTTCTTTTTATCTCCCCATCTTCCTCTCTCCCTCCTTCCCAACATGATTTCACCCCACCTTTGCATTGGTCTAGAAGATAGAAATTTCTAAAACCTCAGTGGAAAATTGAATGGTTCATATTGCTCAGATCAAGAATACCTGGATAGACATGGATTTGGAGACTGATTTTTTTTTTTCTGGTGGCTTTAAATACCCTTATTCTGCTTGCAGATGTTGCTTATGATTAAAAAATTATGACTTCTGTGTCCTTGTGTGCCATTCCCCCCAGAAAAAGAAAAAAAAAAATATCCCTCAGGAGGATATCCTATCAGGGTAGATAACAGGTTTCCATTGGTTTATTGTGAACATAAATGACAATGTAGGAGGGTAGGGAATGAAAGAGTATATAACTCTGTTATTACAGATGTGGATGAACTGCCACAAATGACCTTTTATGGCTGTTCCAAAACTGACCTCTTAAAGGTGATAGATTTATCACTACTCTGACTGAGCATTATGGATTTTATTGATATTTAATTATCAGGAAATTATAGAAACTTCTCTGAAACAGAAATCACTTTATGACCCAACCTAGTGATCAATTAAAACAGATGGAGATACTTATACATACAGAGATCTCAAAGGTTACAGGGCTAACTGGTGAAAGATATACTTGGAGATCTATATCTTGTACCTTGATTGATCAGGTCTGAGTTTTCTAAATAAAAGCACAGATCAGAAACTGTCTTAAGTTGTTAAGACTTCCTCTTTCTAAGAAAGTTGCATCACTAACCAGAGTGCTTCCATTGCTGCATCGTCTGATAATATATTCTGCCTCCCAGTTCATCAAAGCAACACTTTGATTGTAGCTCGTCATCAAAATATAGGTCAAAGTGTATACAGGTTATTCATGACCATCCTAGATTTTAGGATATTAAAAGTTCAAGGCAGAATGTGTACTTCACTACTTATTTGTCTTTGAGTTATCTACTCCTGCTTTATATCTTCTCTTAGTTCTAGTAGTATACATCCTAAACCCTTGCATAATACCCACTCAGTTAAGCATTGCTTCATGTATGAGTCCTAGCAATTTTTGATACAAAATACCTTCTGGCCATGAAACCCTAAATATTCTCTTTTCTTCCTCCCTGACAGAATTGTTATAACAAAGTGTTTTAATGTGCAAGAAATGCACACATTTTACTAGGGGAAAAAGTACAGTCATTGTGAATCAATAAATCAATATTGGAGACTTACTGTGATTTTTTTTTCTTGTCCATATGGGGCACTTTGAGGGGTTGGAGTAAAATTTTCTGGTATAAAAAGATTTTCCTACTGCTGTTCATCCTGAACAAGGAAAAATGAAAGGCTTCTTGTGTTTGGGTGAGGGCTATATCACATTTTGTCTAAAGAATGGAGGCTCTATACTTTACGGCTCAAAGATGTGAGTGGTGTTTCTATGGATAGAAAATAGCCCTGTCATACTGATGTCAATGCAGGAGTAACTGGCAACACCATGCATTTTTCCCCCACTGGTGGTCAACTTAGTAGCATCATCAGATTTGGGTACATCGGCTTTGAAGAGTAGTTTCTCTCTAAAGCACCTTATATATGTGCTACAGTTAGAGATATCTTCTCTTTATTTTTTTTATTTTTATTTTTATTTTTTTTTAATTTTTTTTTAATGTTTTATTTATTTCTAGGAGAGAGAGAGAGACAGCGTAAGCAGGGGTGGGTCAGAGAGAGAGGGAGTCACAGACTGAAACAGGCTCCAGGCTCTGAGCTGGCAGTCAGCACAGAGCCCGACGCGGGGCTCGAACCCATGAACCGCGAGATCATGACCTAAGCGAAAGTCGGACGCTTAACCGACTAAGCCACCCAGGCGCCCCAAGATATCTTCTCTTTAAAGAATAATGTCAATCCATGATTTTGGAGTAGGGGTCTCACCATTTGTTACTCAGACAGTTGATCTCAGGAGAACAGAGATGTAGTGAGATCACTAACAGATGAAATGAGAAGTGATTAGCAGAGAAGTATAAAATGGCTAGGACAAATGGCTGACTATGCTGATCAATGGCCAAGATAGACTTATGGAGTATGTTAATATTGCTTCTGGTTAAGAGATCAAAAATAGCAGCTCTCCAGCAAGTTACATAATATGGAATGGTGCTGATGACAATTATACAGTATATGAACTATTCACTCATTTGATCCCAAGGGGCTCCTCAGGTAGTCAAGGCTTCTAAGAGAGGGATGTCCTCCTCCAGCATTTGCTTGGTTGACACACACCACCAACAGTCATGGGGTAAGAGTTGTTTCCCTGAACGTAGCTTCAGTCATGGTTTATTCTGGGACTAAGACACACAGGTCAGTCTGAGATAAAACATATGAACCTGGGCCACTTACAGGAGGGCCCTAAATTCATACTCCTATTGCTAAATGCCAATTCTTGAAACTTCCAGTACACAAGTCATTTAAGACAGAGACTGGGTAATACTCTGAAAATGCAGCATAAAGCAGCACAGCTCCAAATACAAGGCAGCCACTAAGCAACAGCTCAAAGAATATACAAAGAATACAAGTATATTCTTGTTAGCTGGCAGCAGAACTGGTAAGCAACACAGACAAACATATGAAAGATCCCTTATATTCTGGACATCTTACTCACAGAACTGACTATTGTGAACATCCTACAGATAGAGTGAACCCCCATCCAAAACTTGGCTGTGATGATTAGAATGATAACATACACACTAAGAGATTGTAAAGAGGTTAAGACTTTGTAGGGAAAGAAGAGTGGCTCCCAAATGGGTCCAAAAATAGTAATGAAACTGGCTTGATGTTTTATGGTGGATGGAGGTATGGCACAAGTGAGAATTTACCAAAGGCAACGACTTTTATGATTTGAAATTCTCACAGCTGCTGAATGAAGGAGCATCCAAATTTTCTTATCAGTTTTTCCAGAAGTGGAGCAAAAAGAGAAGGAAGAGTGAACCCTAAAAGCTGTCAGTATCAAACAATAAATGGAATCATACTCTTTATTAATCCACATATTCAATTACCCTCCACTTATTTTCTTCCATATGACAATCTGTGTCTCTTTTTTAATGATATTTTTCACTGTAGTTTTGCTTCTTTTATTTTTTAGGAAGTTTACTTATTTATTTATTTTGAAAGAGAGAGAAATGTGTGTGTGTGTGTGTGAATATGTGCACAAATGAGTAGGGAAGGGGCAGAGAGAGGAGAGAGAGAGAAATCCTAAGCAGGCTCTGCAATGCCAGTGTGAAGCCCAATGCAGGGCTCAGACTCATCATCTGTGAAATCATTACCAGAGCTGAAACCAAGAGTCCATCCTTAAAAGGAAATCCTTAACCCACAGTTTTGCCTCTTTTAGAATATGTTGTTAGGGGTGCCTGGGTGGCTCAGTTGGCTAAGCATCCAACTTGGGCTCAGGTCATGATCTCTCAGTTCATGAGTTAGAGTTCTTTGTACTAACGGGCTCTGTGTGCTGACAGTCCAGACCCTGCTTCAGATCCTCTGTCTCCCTCTCTCTGCCCTCCCCTGCTCTCTCTCTCTCTCTCTCTCTCTCAAAAATAAACATTAATAATAAAGAAAGAATGTCATATTGTTAAAATCTTAGAGTATATAGCCTTTTCAAGTGGACTTCTTTCACAGAGCGTAGCACTCTTGTGTGGATGTACCAGTTTACCCATTACCTTATCAAAGGACATCTTGATTGCTTCCAAAATTTGGTAATTATGGATGAAGCTATGTAAACATGTGTGTGCAGGATTTTGTGTGGACATAAGATTTTAATTCATTTAGTGAATATCTAAGAGCACAAATTCTGTATCATATGGTAAGAATACATGTGGATTTGTGAGAAATTACAAAACTATCTTCCATAACAGCTATACCATTTCTTATTTGCACCAGCAATGTATGAGAATAAAGTAACCAGTTTATATTCTCTTTTTAAAATATTTTAATCATTCACATTTCTGTCTTTCTCATACAAACATTTTGAATCATTCTCCTCATTATCTACATTTGAATGTATACCCTAGTAGTATGCAAATATGCATTCTTTCAACATCTAAACTTCTACAGGCATCTAAATAGTCTGCACTGGGAAAAACTCACGTTCATCAAGGACCATTATCAACACTACATTGTGCAGAGGACTCACATATTTATCATCACAATAAACCTTTTGAAATAGACATGATAATGAAATAGAAATTTATAGAGATTTAGTGAATTGTTTAAGGCCATATAGCTAAGTGACATTCATACCCAAGGATACAGCTTCAGAGATGATGCTCTTTTCACCTCACACTAATGATGAGTCACTCTTTCGTGGATTTGAAAAATGTTAACGTGCAGGAGAATTAGATAGGAACTGTAACTACATACATAAGTACAATTGATGTGTGTCTCCATCACATATGTTAACTTTACAATCACTTCCGAGGCAAATTTCTCTTCCTGGGTTCTGACTGGGCTTCCTGTGAAGACTCTCCTTCACCCTCCATTCCACCCTAATTGACCAATAATAGAGGATCATCTTTTTATGATTCTGAGACGTTATTAACAGCTATTCAGCTTTTACTTTGGAGAATCAAGTTTGCCGTAAAAGTAGTAAACATTTCTAATAATTTCCCACAAAAGGAATAATGTCACTAATCAGTATTTTTAGAGGCTTTATCTGGAAACAGAAATTAATGTCCATGGACTAAATGCAGTCAATAGCATATATCATTTGTCTTCCACCTTATCTTAAAGATTGGAGCTGACAAAAATCAATAGATTTCATATGTAAATCCATGTTATCTGTTGAAAAACAAATCTGACAGAATTCTTCCCATGTCCCCAAGTACCTGCCAGTACTGGACATATACACTGCCTTCTACTACAGTCCCCACCTCTTCAGGTTGCTTCTTGCAATATCGACTGGCATTTTTTTTAAATTTCTGCTTTGGGTATTTGTAGTATTTTGGGAGGAGAGTTTAATGTATTTATATCTCTACCAAAAGTTGGAAAACAAATAATATACCACAAGGTTGATGTTACATGAAGAATTGGAGGGATGCCTGAGTGGCTCAGTGGTTAAGATTCTAACTCATGATTTCACTTTGGCTCAGGTCATGATCTCTTGGTTGGTAAATTCAAGCCCCGTATCAGGTTCTGTGCTGAAAGCATGGAGCCTGCTTGGGATTCTTTCTCTCACTCTGTCTCTCTGCCCTTACCCTGTTCGTGTTCTCTCTCCCTCCTCTCTCTGTCTTTTTCTCAAAATAAATAAGTAAACTTAAAAACAGAATTGGGGAGATCATATTTCTTTCTAGAAATAAAAACTCCCATAAATTTAATGCACATCCACATATCGACATTTGGATTTGTGGTCTCTATTTTACATGATTCCATTTGTTGACTTATTCTTTATTTTAAATCACATATGATACTGTAATATTCTATACTGTACTGTGTTATACTAAATAACATTTATACATTTGCATAAATTTTCAAATATATTGATGCTACTGAGAATTGGTGTTATACATTGGTTCATGGTAAAGTAGTAAAGCACTTAAAAACAAATAATGAACTATGTGCTCTAAGATCATTTATAATGTATTACTTTTGTATGGACAGTCCGATGGAAATTTCTTCATCACGTTAGAATTTTCAGGCATGTGGATTATTTGTCACAGTTCAGGTTCTCATAGCATGTTTACTCATATGTTTTACATGTAAACCACAGATTATATATTCAGCGACTAGACACAGTTGTGTCTACTTGTCTAGGTGTTAATTAACTTATGGTGGCATTAAGGTTAAGAAGTTTAGCCAAAATCTCTTTTTTGCATCAAAATGCCTATAGGAGATAACCAAGAATCAGAATCACTTTGTTTTAAAAGTGCTTTTCACACTTAATGCTGCAGTGCTTTTTAATCACTACTAATATTCAAAATAGATATCAATACATGTAAATGGTTTTTTAATTATGTTCTTAATGTTTGTATCTAGACATGCTAATTTAATTCAGAAGGATACACATTTCATCGTTTTAACCCATATTATTTTTTTCCTTCAGTGTTTGTGATTACAAAAGTAAATAAAATCTTGTACCCTGATAAGATGTGTGTTTTCACATGGCCATATCTCTTGGTTTGAAATTAGGGAATTTTTTTGATAATTAAATCATTGTCACAGTCATTTAATCTTCAAGCTTTTTTGATCTTTAATCAGTAAAATTTCTTAACTAATGACCTCAAAATATGTCTATGCTGTAAAAACTCCCTTGGGCCAAAAGGTGAGGGGTTTGCAAATGAGGAAATACCAACCATTGTTTGATCTCCAACTCTATTCTGGTCAAAGGTCAAGGGTTGAGCAACCTAGCTCCTCCTGGCTCCAGCAGGTCCCGAAGATGTAAATCCTTAATGAACATTGTGATTAGAACTGTCAAACATGTTCTTCAAGCAACTGTTAAGCAACCTCCACCTCTAACCACAAAATTCTTGATTCTGTACACCGGCTTCGCCCCTCTTCCTATATAAACCCTGAGCTAGGCTTGGCCGGGTGCTCTTCCTGAGGACTTTTCAGGTGCTCAGGAGGGGCCGTCCGGCCGAACTAAAATAAACCTGAATAACCAACTCTTTTTGTGTTTTGTAGGCTTTGTTCTCTGTGATTCTACTTTGGAAAGGGAGGTTTAACAATGTATGTGCTTATTTTTAAAATGCTTTATGCTATACTTGGATTGTTGTGCTAGTATTTTTACATTATGGAAGATAACCATAAATATAAGTTAAAGTGGATGCGATAAAATACTTTAGAATATTTTCTTTATATAGATAAAAGAGGTCTGTTTTCCTATATAAAAATCCTGTTGGATTTAAATCTTTGGTGTCACATGGAACTTACTTCATTCTATGTATCACTACACGTGTATTCCAATTTACTTTCAAATCATGTCCAATTTACTTTCAAATCATGTTGAGTTTATTATTAAATAATGGCAGCATGATTAAATATGTTTCATTATATTTTAAAGTTTTGGCATAAAACTTCATACTTCAAAGGTTTATTTTGATAATTGTATTTAATGGCTACTGAAAAGTAGATTTCATAGGTAAATGGATCCAAATGGAAATACATTATTAACTGTGTTTTCTAAATTATAATGATCAGGTTCCAAATCAATCTAACCATTATGCAAATATTTTTGTTAAAAATTGGCTTGTAAAGTTTCATTCTCCCTAATGTCACTTGATTGTTCTTATAAAATAATGGGGAATACAATGTTTTTGTTTTTTTTTTTTTTTAGAGCACATCTTTCTTTGAAAAACTTTTAAATAGACTAAAAATTCTTTGTTTACAATCTTTTAAGTATGTGACTATGAGAGGGCTTTTATAAATGACAGAAATGTCAGTGTAAATAACAAAGTGAAATACCAAGGAAACTGTTCTAAGTAACTATTTCAAGTTGTCTCTCTTTCTCTTCATAAAACGTGTTTTACTAAATGAAGCAAAACTATTATTTTCATATTCATATTTAAAAACACCATCGGAATCTTAGAATGATGAAACATTTTTAAAAATTTTAAGTAGTGTACTACAAATTGTCATTAGTTTTACACTGTAATTTTCCTGATGATTCCATATACCAATATTGAGAATGTTCAACTTTGTTACTTTCTTGTGGTGTTGTGCTTATGTTCAAACTGTGTTTCATTGTAAATTTCTCTATATCCTAAGCTGATTTTGTGCATGTTACATTAGTTACATGGTACATCTATCTGTAAATTACAGGCATAAACAGGCCAACTATAATATGTGGAAAGCAATTGACAATTGTGAATGTCCCAACATGTGAAAAATTTGCCATTATGCCATTATTTGCCATTAATGACCAAAAGGAGAATACAAGCAATGTGATCACAGTGAGAATGGCTGATGGGAAAACAGTGGAAGGGGAAGTTTGGAAAACAACACCTTATCAAGTGGCCGCTGAAATTAGGTCCCATTACATGGACGTTCATCATCAAGATATTTCCATGAGGTTTTACGGATCTTTTGCTGGATTTGACTCGAAGTCAAGTCATTGTCTCACCAGTAGATAACCTGGGTGTTTCTTCAAACCAAGTTGGCCAGATGCCTGAAGTTCCAAGTCTGTTTCCTTGTATTTTCTGTGGAAATAATACATTTCCCGTTTACCTAATGAGGTTGTAAAAATTAAGTGAAATACTGCATATGAAAAATACTCTGAAAATTAAAGTATCTCCAGAAATGTACAAAATGTCTTATCATAGATTGAAGATGTATGTATTAACCTTGGAATAAGTGCTTTGACTTTCCTAGAAATTAGATACATTAGTGAAGTTCTGTTATTTTGACCACTGTTAATTCCTAGCATTAAATATAATTTCTGGAAGCTATAGCTCAAAACTGCCATGTAAATAAACTTTGGCTATATAAAAAGCAAAAAAAAAAAAAAAAAAGTAGTTTTCTCTGTTTACCATGAATGATACATCACCTTCTCATGAGAGGATAGGAGAAGGCAGTAATATCAATTCATGAACTAAATACTAGTAAAGTTTAACATCCTCATGTTATCAACTGTATGTGTGTGAGAGAGAGAGAGGGTTTTTTTTTTTCTGTAACACCATGCCTAGTCATGCTCCATATTTAGGGTATATGCATCTAATCAGTGGTGTGCTGGTCTAGACAATTAAATAAATGCATCATTTCAACATCCCAAGCTTAGATATTTCTAAGCTATTATTAAAAATAATACAATTATAAAATTCTCAGGTATAATGAGTTTACCTCATTTTTATATTTTCTCCCATTACACCTAATAATATGGATTAATATGAATTCCACAATGTAGGTCGCATTCAATATTAATTGATAATTCAATCTAACATATTTGTAAGCTATACTCCCAAATCATAGATTTTGAATTAGTCGCATATTGAGCTGATACAATACAAATGTCTGAGAGAATCTTTGTTATTCATATATTAGTTTTAGTAATTTACAAGCTTGTGCAGTAATCTGCCTTTCCCAGGAGTAATTTCTTCAGCAGCTGACTTAGAAGACTTTTAAATAATTCAAAACAATTTTTTTCTGAAAAGAAAAATAACATTTTAAATAAATACTCTTTAAATTTTGATACAGTTGCTAATTATGCCAGATTCACCTTGATGTATCAAATCAAAGTGTACTGATAGAGACCAATGATCAGCATTTTTAACAATCTTCTCTAGGACATTTTTTAAGCAGACTGAAGTTTAACCAACACTGTTTCAAATGGTTTCAGTATCATCTCAAATAAGAGCTTATTATATACCCATTTTGTATCTGACAAAGCCAAAAAGGAACTTAACTCAATCACTCTAACTCTGGAGTCAGTGTTCTTCAATCATTGTTATTATGTCTCCTGATGGACTCACCGTAGAATTCTTTCATCCCAATGATTTTTAATGTTTTCTCTTAAATTATACCAAAAATTTCTCAAGTTAAATTATACCAAATGATCTCAGATTTCCTATCCTGGACCAGTCATTTTAAATTAATCAACCCAACAAATTGTTGTGCATACATTAAATTAAGAATATTTTGAAGTGATCCAAAAATGACCTAGTGTGGACAGATTAAGACTGATCTAAAGGTTTATTTTCTTTAGCTTGGTGAAATATTCACATAAAAGTCTTATATTGTGTACCAGAGCTTTGGTCTATAGATCATGTATTTTTGTAGTTTACTCTGTATACTGAACAAGTCATTCCTAATGGTTTGACATTCTGTTCTAGAAACCTTTTGGACTTTTCCTTGATTTCTGACTAAATGCATAGTGAGCATGTAGAGCTTCCCCTTGCAAATAATCTCCCTCTGAAGAGGGCAAAGGACACTGGAGAGTTGATCTTGATATAAAGCAATCAAAATAATAACCACAGTGCTCTCCTCTAAGCTTTCATTCCAAGCATACAGTCCAATGCCTACATTAATCTACAGATCATTTTTACTCTAGGTGCTCACCTTGTCAACTGTCAACAAAGCAAATCTTTCTAGCCCCATATCACTTGATGTCCCTGCCTATCCAAGTTCTTTCTTCACTAAAATTTAATCTTTCCTTTAAATTATTCTGTTATATTATACCATGTTGTATTGTGTTGTGTTGTATTATATTGTATCAGTCTTTTACATCAGCTCTTTGTACCTTCTAAATTGCCAGATACAACAGATTTAGACTTATAAAACTGTGCTAATGTTGATGGAAGAGGGTCTAAAAAAGTTACTGACAAATCAAAGGTGATTAATGTATAGTGGAATAAGTAAGTAAATGAAAAAAAAATGGGGCTCTAATGTTCTTTCACAGCATCTCAGATAAAAGAGATGCATCTTAACCATAATGACTTGAAAAAAAAAGTGTTTCTAATTATGTAGCTTAAACTATTAAGCAAGTAAATAAGATAAATTGACAGAAGTTTGATGAAGGAATGGAAGATGTGAATCATGTCTCTTGAAAGAGTATTTAGGTATTCATGCTAGTGTCTTCCTGAGTAACTTGGTTTATGGAGAGATTATATCCTCCTTATAATATTATTTTTCATATCGAAAATACATTAAGCCAAGTGTTTTTATAACTTATTTCAGTAAATATATCATTTTATATTTAATTCACTTTAAAAATATAAACTTAAGAATTTTCTGCTTAAAACATACTGAATACAAGAAAGATGTAATTAATATGGGTAACTAAGACCAGACAAATAATTTTAGGCCATATGTATAAATGGTAACCAGATAAAGGGCTCCTAATAGGTGAGTAGCAATTTACTTTGTCTCCACATGTAAACATTTTGACCTTATTGTCTGTATACCATCTATCTGTCTATCTATCTATCCATCTATTGTTATGAAAAAACACCTAACTCCTAACTAGATACTGAACTTAGAATGTCTATTACATTCATCAGTTTAAGCTAAGAGAAAAATAAAGTTTCCTCATTGATTATATATACATTTGTAACATATTTTTCAACAAACAAGTATTAAATACTCCTTTATATTTTATCTATGTAGACTCAAAAAATTTAAGTTTTTTTAAGTAATGTTTCTTTAAACAAAGACAGTTTGGTTTATTTTCAAATACTTTGGAATCTTTGTAAATATTTACAAACTTTTTATTGATTTTAATTTATACAAAATTGAAGAATTTTTAACAATGAAGCACTTTTTCTTCTAGCCTAGTGGATTGTCTCAAATAAGTTTTGAGCAGTGTGCCTGCATTGCACCTAATTGTAGTCAATCTACCTTAGACAGAAATCAGAACTGTCAGATAACTCATATTTTTCTGTGAATTGAGGAAGATGGAAACGGTATATGAGGTTGAGGTGATCAGGTGTAATCTATCTACCCTGAAACCTCAACCTAATGAACAGTTATGATGAAGTTGGCCCATTTTATCTTAGGTAGTAATACAAACCCACATTTTAAAAAGTCTGTCTTGTCACCAGCAATTCCTATCACACATACTTAAAGCAGTTTATATATACACTAACACTTAATTCAATCATTTTTATTATTAATCACAGAGCCTTGCATTGGTATGCAGAATATAATATTTTCTTAAATGTTATTTTGTAACTCTTTATTGATATAATTTATATGATCTTGGTAATGAACAAATTCAGGCAAAGCTTTTCAGGGAATAGGGTACTTTTACAATAGAATTTTGGTGCAAGTGTTGAAATATTCAAGTTTAGACCAAGTTCAAACTCTACTGATGTTTAAAAGGAAATTTGATATACCGCTTTTTCCCCTTTGTAAACATTTCTGTTAATTACTCAGAGTTTGAAACAGCTTTACTTCATCCTGGCAGTTCCCTAGAGCTAACAATCCGTGGCTGGGTTTAGTAATTGTGGCAGAATGCCAATTACACTGCATGATGAGTGAAATATCTGCTACAACTGTCACAAAGCAACAAAAGTCACAAAACATTTAAAAGCCAGAGGCTTGGAATTAGATTTCTCACTGAATATGTAAACAAGACTTTATATCTCAAACTTACCTATAACAATGAGAAATATGTTCCCATATTAAAACTACCAAAATTGTCATATTGTTTGATCTTTGCTAGTATTTCATGTCAATGCACAAAGGAATTGGGAATACGCTAAAAAGAGAAGCTGCCAGTATTATCATTTATTTATAGAATTAGAAAGATGAGTATAGCTTTTCTATATTCCTGGAAATGCCTAAATCAGTGTACATATAAGTAGGTATATATACCACACAATGTACATATGACTTATCTAAGAAGTATTTGGTAATCTTAAGCATTTTCAAAGTGAGTTAAGAAAGAGGAAGGGAAATTTCAGTGATAATGGGAAGATGTTTCAAACACATGTTATTTCTTGAACAAGACATCAAAAATCACAGAATTTCCCAATATGTGTTTATTTGGAGAAAATAATCACATATTTTGTCCCTTACTTTTGTAAAAAACTATATTAGCTACTTTGATACAAGTCTTATTTATACTCAAAAATATATTAGCTACTTTGATACAAGTCTTATTTATACTCAAAAATCTACAAGTGGAGGATTCCTTATTATGTGTTTTTTGTGTGTGTGGCAGAGGACAAAAATAATCCTTACACGTTTCTCAGTCTTTCTTGGAGGAAATTTCACATGGGCCCTTTAACATGTTTTAACCTCTACCTTAAAATACACACGCACATCCACACACATACACACACACACACACAAGTGTGTGTATACAATTTCAAATTTAAACTGACAATGTAAAATTCCACTGAAAGATTATTTTTCCATGTAATTTTTCATAATAGTAAGTCTACATTGTAACTGTTGTTTTTCTTTTGTGTGTGAGCCATGTTTTGTGTGTTTTTCCAGAGACCTAAATAAATCATAGAGGAAATAAAGTAAAAGTTGTAGAGAAGAAAATATAAACAACTGTTGGGAAAATGTTCATATTACTAAACACATTGCTTTTGTCATTACCATTTTATATTTGATGACATTCAAGCCCACTGATTTTTAATGTTTATTTATTTATTTATTTATTTTTAAATGTTTTATTTATTTCTAGGAGAGAGAGAGACAGCGTGATCAGGGGAGGGTCAGAGAGAGAGGGAGTCACAGATTGAAACAGGCTTCAGGCTCTGAGCCGGCAGTCAGCACAGAGCCCGACGCGGGGCTCGAACCCACGAACCGCGAGATGATGACCCAAGCGAAAGTCGGACGCTTAACCGACTAAGCCACCCAGGCGCCCCAATGTTTATTTATTTTTGAAGGAGGAGGACAGAGACAGCGTAAGTTGGGCAGTGGCATAGAGAGAGGGAGACACAGATTCCGAAGCAGACTCCAGGCTCTGAGCTGTCAGCACAAAGCCCAACTTGAATTCACGAACTGTGAAATCATGACCTGAGCAGAAGTCATAGGCTTAACCAACTGACTCATCCAGGTACCCACAATCCAGAGATTTTAAGGAACTGTCCAAGGTCATGAGCAGAATGATAGAGCCCAGATTTGTCTTCTAGGGACATATATTTTGCATGGATTGTTACTTTCTCAGATTAGCAGGTTTACTCTTGTTAACTCATATCTGTATATTGTGACCCTATGTGGTTATGTGCAATGTCTGAAAGCAAATATAGTCCATGTTTTTTTTTTATAACAACAGTTTGCAATTATCAAACCGTGAGAAACCATTGGATAAAAATTGGCTGAATATAAAAGAAAATAAAAGTCAAAAGCAAATTTACAAATTGATTGATTCCAGATTTCCTGACTTGAGCTCTTATCTTTTATGTCATTCATGTCATGCTCTATATTATATTCATTCAGTACACATTGATCTACTTTGTTCCTTCCAGGAGACAAAAAGTAGCAATAGGGTAAATTTCGTATTCACTGGGTTCAAAGTGGACTATGAATTCTGTCATCACCCCCCCCATTTTAAGAGAATGAAGTATTACTAAATATTGAAATTAATAGAGATTGAATATAGTTCAGTTTTATTTTAGAGACAAATTTCTTTAATGTAAAGCTTTATTGCCTGAAACCAGGAATAAAATGGAGTATACAATGCCAGCAGTAAAAGTCCTATATGCTTACTTGATTAATTACTTGATTGAGAAAAACCTTCACTTGGCTTGGAAATTTTTAACACCCAATGCAAAGAGCAATTTTATGTTAATTTATATGAAATGCACAAAAGTTTTAAGTATATTAGTTATTCTTCACAACTAAAATGATTTCTGGTAGTTAGATCTGAAAAAGCTTTCTTCAATGGGTCTTTATAAAAAAGACATTATAGAATAGAATGTAAAATATAGTTAGCAATTTCCATAGAGTATGCACAAGAATTTTATAAATCAATTTCTTTTAAGTTTGTCACTGTATCTAGAAGAAAATGAAATACTTCTATTTTGTAGTCATTGTAATTTTTAAAATTTTATAGATTTTTCCTTAATGCTTAATAATTTCAATTATGTGAACAATAAGAACATTCACTCCTTTTATTTAGCACTTGTGACACATTCTCTAATACAAACTTTGAACTTATCCTTATTTAATTCTCAATACATACAAAATAATGTTGATATTGATATCAGTAAAAATCCTCTTACAGAAGAGGAAATTGACACTTAGAATAGTTTAAATAGTTTGCATAAAGTCATATAGCAAGAAAGTGGCAAACTGAAGTTTTCTCAGTTCATTAGATGGATGAATGGATAGTTGGGTAAATAGATAAAGAAATATCAACTGAGGATGTAGTCATTTAACGGCATGGTTAAGATGGGAGCTTCAAGATCATTCACTCACATTGGACACTCTCTTCCAAAGGCAATGGGAAAAGTGGATTCAGGGCTCCAGAAGATATGCATTTCTATCTTCATATAGTAGTAAGGCCTTGTTTCTTCACGTAGCCACCCAATGTTGTTTTTTACACGGTCTCTTCAGTATGATAGCTTTCTTACACAGTAGCACAGAACTTCTGAAATCACTGAAAGGGAAGCTTTCTGCCTAAAAGTATAAACATAAATGTTACAATGGCCTTTTCTATAGTATACTGGATTCAACCATCACATGGCCAATGTAGATTCAATGTGGAAGAGTCTACACAAAAATTTGAATACTGGGAGGTATGCCTTTTTCTGGGCCTTCTTTGAGAGTAGATACCAAAAAAGACTAGTTCAGATAACAAAGAGAATGGAGAAATAGTATCTACCTGAAGAGTAGTAATGATACATTCCCAGGGAGACAAGATATTGTGAAATGGGGTGGCACTTTATTTAGCCTCAATGGGGTGGAAATTTATTGGGATCCATTATTCTAATAATACCCACATTAACCTTCTTATACTAATTTACTTCCAAATATCTTCTAAATTCCATATTGATTTCTTGGCTCATGAATAAGTTTGAAGTGTACTCCTAAATTTCCAAATATGTGACACTGGATAGATGTCTTCATTTTCATTGTATTAGTAATAATAATAATTACAACAACAAGAGTAGTACTACTTGTAGAAATAATGATGGAGGTAGTGAGAGCAACAGTAGTAGTTTCTAGCTCAGTTACATGATAGTTGAAATATATAGTCTCTGATTTTTGAGTCCTTTTAAATTTGTTGAGACTTGACTTATGGTCCAGCATATAGTTAACTTGGGTAGTTTTTCCATGTGTACTTGTAAAGAGTATATTCTCTGCATTGTTGAGTACAATGCTGCTTAGTGAATTAGGCCAAACATTAAGCTGAAGTTCAAACCTTCTATTTATAAGCTAAGAATTTTCATTTTTCTATAAATTACTAAAAGACATATTAATGTTTCCTATTACTATATGTTTGTCTATTTCTTTTTTAATTTCTTTCAAATTTTTCTTTGTATTTGAGGTTATATTATTATGTTTAAACAAATTTATTAGTTTTATGTCCCTAGTGAATTAAACCATTTATCACTATAAAATTCCACACCTTTCATAAAATTCATATTAAAATTTATTTTGTCTAGCATTAAATGCCAGTTTTCTTTGGGTTAGTTTTTGCATGAATATCTTTTCTATCCTTTTACCTTCCCTTAATTCATTATAGTGTGTTTTTTATAAACAGCATAGGGTTTTTTAAATTTGTTTTTCATTCAGATACTCTTTGCTTTTCCTCAATTTGTATTCCTCAGCTATATACATTTATGGCATTTAATGTGTTCTTATCAAGATTCTGAACCAAACTATTCATTCCATTATCAATATAAATCCCAAAGATAATATGAAAGGAAATAATGTGGTCTAGGAAGTCACTTGGGTCACAAGGAAAACTGCTTTGAACTTATGTATATTTGAATGGTGGTTTTGGCCTAGGACAGGAGACAATGAATGGAATACAAACAATTATCCCCTTGTATCTCTCCTATCATTAACTTGGAAGAATAAGTATCTGGCCATGCATCTGATTTGTCTTAGACCTGTTTGTGATACTTTATTAACAAAGCCAGTACACATTGTCTTGTGCTTTTGAGAAGTTGAGCAGATGACAAAATGGATGTTGCTTTTTACCCTATATAAACCCATTGGCCTGATAAAAAATAAAGACTATCAGCACCAATGTTGCTTTTTTTCCTTATTAGAAAAGGATGAAGCCTTGACCTGATAAAATGTTTTGTAGAGTGAGGAAATGATTGACTGATTTTATGGTGCCAGGGGGGGTCTTCAAATTAGAGCTTGTTTACTCCCTACCACCAAATTAATTGGCTGTCCCAAGCACTGGGTCCTGGCCTTTGCCAATAGATATTGGCTGAGAGAAGAGCTGATATCTCCAGAGGGCAATGAGCTCCAGACTGAAGTAACAAGATATATTATTAGCACAATCATTTCAAAGGAAATATGTGTGCGTGCGTGTGTGTGTGTGCGTGTGTGTGTGTGAATGTGAATGTGCCCACATACACACACAACTACAGAGTCTATCAAAATCAGAATTACTAGAACTAAAAGTCAAGAATTTAAACTTAGAGAAATAAACATATTAAAAGAGCTAAGGTAATATTAGCATATGAAATAACAATCTGAAAACATAAACATCACCAGTTAGAAATGTGAGAAATGAAATGTACACATTAAACCATTGCTCTTTAAGAAGTATTTTTCAGGCTATTCTATATTTCAGTATCATTTTCCTCTTTTATTAGCTATTGTATCTTTGACAAATTACTAATTTATGTTTCATGTTCTTCATATAAAATGATAATAATAATAGTGGTTACATCATAGTTTATTTTAAAAATGAAAGTACTTAGAATGTGTAAAACTTTGCTATTCCTGACATAGAGTAGGATCTATAAAAATAGATATTTTTATTATGTATTATTACATAAGGTATACCTTATTGTTACCATTATTGTTTAAATCTAGTGCCCAAAAAAAAACAAGATTAATATAATAACTAGACATGCATGAAGTATTAGAATATGAGTATACTTATAAAAAGATATGTAATAGATAAAGAAAGCTGAGGATTATTAAACATATGAAAGAAATATTTGTATTTTATTTTTCTGAGCATAATATAGTGAATATATATATTAATTTTTTATAGATAAATAAATCCTAAGCCATTTAAATTTTAGGAAAATACTTCCCTAATTACTCGTAGATCAAGAGCAACTAGAATAGCAATGTAAACACCAATAACTAATTATAATTACTATATATATTAGAACCTGTAAAATTCAATTCAAGCAGCACAAGGATTTGTATAGACTTCATCATGTTTTAGTAATTATTAAGATGAAAACAAATGAGCTGTGTTTCCAATTTAATAGAGAGAAGAAAGAAAAAGGGAGAGAGGGAGAGAGTTTACCCATTTTACCATAAAGATTAGAATAGTTTGAAAGTAAAGGGAATGGCAAAAGTACCATGAAAACACTAAACATAAGAAAGCTGAGGCAGCTATTTTAATAATACATGGGGTAGACTTGAACACAATTGTGAGTGATAAAATGGAACTCTTATAAGAATCCAACACAATCACAATATACAGAGCGAGACTTACTAAAAGTGCTTTAAAATGTACTAAGCAGAAATTGACAGAACAAAAGAAAAAATAGGCTCGTTCATCAGATTAAAGAAGATTGAGCTAGAAATTTTTAATAATTAATAAAGGCTGTGTGTCAGTTACAGGAAAAGTGTGTGAGCCCTGTTGGCCACAACATAACAAGGTTCTCATCCACTCACAGACTTTTTCTCCAGAAACATAAGCTCATAGGGCAGGCTGTGGAGTATTCTGAGTACACTGCTTCTGAGGTGTCAGGGGAGAGCAACATCAGCCACTGCTAAAATTATGTCCAGGCCCATCCCCCCTCTCTTCTGACAGGAAAAAACTGTTTTAATCTGTAGGGTGAAGAGCAAAAGAACTCTGGCCTAAAGACCCTGATAGCAACCCACAGCATCAGGAGAAAATAGTAGCCACTACCAAAGCCCATGTCATCACTACCAATCCCCATTCCCATCACCTGCCTTGTATGGGAAGAGATAGAAAAAAGAAAACCCAAAATGGATACTATATCTTAAATATAAATTGTAAAACTGTAAGACTTCTAGAAGAAAACATAGGAGAACATTTATGTGACATTGAGTTTGGCAATGACATTTTAGATATGACACCAAGATCACTCTATATGGAAGAAATCTTTAATTAAATTTGACCAAAATTGAAAATGTTTGCACTGCAAAAGATACTGTTAAGAAAATGAAAAGGCAAGCCACAGACTCCAAAAAAAGTATATTTGCAAATCACTTATATTATAAAAGAATGGTATACAGGATATAGAAAGATCTCTTAATTCTCAATTAGAAAGTATATATAACTTTTATGGAACTTTTATTTTTTAATTAAAAATACTTTCAACATATGGTGTTGTCTTTCTCTGACTTATTTTGCTTAGCACAATACCCTCTAGCTCCATCCATAGCATAAATCAATAATTACATATATATAATCATCAAGTATATATAATATATAATATATAATATAATTATTATTATATATAATTATTGTACTATATAAAATAATGAGGGGCGCCTGGGTGGCTTAGTCGGTTGAGCGTCCGACTTTCGCTTAGGTCATGATCTCGCGGTTCGTGGGTTCGAGCCCCGCGTCGGGCTCTGTGCTGACTGCCAGCTCAGAGCCTGGAGCCTGTTTCAGTCTGTGACTCCCTCTCTCTCTGACCCTCCCCTGCTCACGCTGTCTCTCTCTCCTAGAAATAAATAAAAATATTAAAAAATAATAATAATAATGATATATAATCTATGATTATATACATATAATGTTATTATATGTGTGTGTGTGTGTGTGTGTGTGTGTATATATATACACACACACACACACACACACATATATATATAATCCAATCATCAATCGATGGACACTTGAGCTCTTTCCATAGTTTGGCTGTTGTTGGATAATGCTGCTATAAACATTGGAGCACATGTACCCCTCAAATCTGTATTTTTGTATCCTTTGGATAAATACCTAGTAGTGCAATTGTTGGATCTTAGAGTAGTTTTAACTCTTTAAAGAAACTCCATACTGTTTTACAGAGTGGTTGTACCAGTTTGCATTCCCATTAACAGTGTCAGAAAGTTCCCCTTTTTCCACATCCTCCCCAGCATATGTTGCTTCCTGTTTTTGTTAATTTTAGCCATTCTGATAGGTGTGAGGTGGTATCTCATTGTAATTTGATTTGTATTTCCCTGATGATGAGTGAAGTTGAGCATCTTTTCATGTGTCTGTTAGTTATCTGGATGTTTTATTTGGAAAATTGCCTATTCATGTCTTCTGCCCATTTGTTAACTAGCTTATTTGTCTTTTGAGTGTTGAGTTTGATAAGTTCTTTATAGACTTTGAATAGTAACCCTTTATCAGATATGAAAGTTCCAAATATCTTCTCCCATTCCTTTGGATCCGTCTGAGTTTTGTTGATTGTTTCCTTTTCTGTGCAGAGGTTTTTCACCTTTTTCCCCCCCAGAGGTTTTTCACCTTGATGAAGTCCTGGTAGTTCATTTTTGCTTTTGTTTCCCTTCCCTTCCGAAATGTGTCTAGTAAGACGTTGTCACAGCTAAGGTCACAGAGGTGGCCTGTGTTCTCCTCTAGAATTTTGCTGGTTTCCTGTCTTATCCTTAGGTCTTTCATCCATTTTAAATTCAGTTTTGTGTATGGTTTGAGAAAGTGGCACAATTTCATTCTTCTTGTTGGTTTCCAGATTTCCCAACACCATTTGTTCAAGAGACTGTCTTTTGCCCATTGGATAGTCTTTCCTGCTTTTATGAAGATGAGTTGACTGCATAGTTGTGGGTCCATTTCTGGGTTTTTTATTCTGTTTCATTGATCTATGTGTCTGTTTTTGTGCTAGTACCATACTATCTTGGCGACTACAGCTTTGGAATATAATTTGGTGTCTGGAATCATAATGCCTTCAGCTTTGCTTTTCTTTTTCAGGATTTTTTTTAGATACTTGGGGTCTTTTGTGGTTCCATACAAATTTTAAGATTGTTTGCTCAACAAAAATAAATGATTGGGACCTCATCAAGATTAAAAGCTTCTGCACAGCAAAGGAAACAACCCACAAAACTAATAGGGAGCCAACGGAATGGGAAAAGATAGTTGCAAATGACATATCAGATACAGGGTTAATATTCAAAATCTATAAGGAACTCACCAAACTCCACACCCGAAAAACAAACAACCCAGTAAAGAAATGGGCAGAAGATATGAACAGACACTTCTCCAAAGAGGACATCCAGATGGCCAACAGACACATGAAACGATGCTCAGCATCCCTCCTCATCAGGGAAATACACATCAAAACCACACTGAGATACCACCTCACGCCAGTCAGAGTGGCTAAAATGAGCCAATCAGAGAACTCTAGGTGCTGGCGAGGATGTGGAGAAACGGACACCCTCTTACACTGTTGGTGGGAATGTAAACTGGTACAGCCCCTCTGGAAAACAGTGTGGAGGTTCCTCAGAAAATTAACAATAGAACTCCTCTAGGACCCAGCAATAGCACTGCTAGGAATTTACCCAAGGGATATAGAAATGCTGATGCATAAGAGCACATGTACCCCAGTGTTCATAGCAGCACTCTCAACAATAGCCAAAACATGGAAAGAGTCTAAGTGTCCATCAACAGACTAATGGATCAAGAAGATGTGGTTTATCTATATGATGGAATACTACATGGCAATGAGAAAGAATGAAATCTGGCCTTGTGTAGCAACATGGATAGACCTTGAGGGTGTTATGCTGAGTGAAATAAGTCAGGCAGAGAAGGACAAATATCATATGTTTGCACATATATGAGGATTAGGAGGAACTTAATGGATAAACGGAGGGGGGATGGGCACAGAGGGGGGCACTTATGGAGATGAGCACTGGGTGTTATATGGAAACCAACTTGTCAATAAACTATTTGTAAAAAAAAAAAAAAAGATCTTTTTTCAAAAAAGCCATGGGTCCAGTAAATTACAAGAAATAATAATAATAAAAAAAAAAAGATTGTTTGCTCTAATTCTGTGAAAATCACTGCTGGTATTTTGACAGGGATGGCTTTAATTGTGTAGATTGCTTTAGGTAGTGTAGACATTTTACCTATCTGTTCTTCCAATATATGAGCATGGAATTTTTTCCCTATTCTTTGTGCCTTCTTCAATTTCTTTTATAGGTATTCTATCATTTTCAGATCAGATCTTATATGTCTTTGGTGAGGTTTATTCCCAGGTATCTTATTGTTTTTGGTTTAGTTGTAAATGGGATTAATACCTTGATTTCTTTTTCTGCTGCTTCATTATTGATGTATAGAAATGCAACAGATTTATATACATTGATTTTATATCATGTGACTTTGCTGAATTCATGCATTAGTTCTAGCAAATTTTTTTTCCTGGAGTCTTTTGTGTTTTCTACACATAGTACCATGCTGTCTGCAAATAGTGAAGATTTTACTTGTTCCTTGCCAATTTGTGTGCCCTTTATTTCTTTTAGTCATCTGATTGCTGACACTAAGACTTCCAGTATGTGTTAAATAGTAATGATGAGAACGGACATCTATGTCTTTTTCCTGATCTTAGAGGAAAAGCTCTGCATTTTTCCCCATTGAGGATGATATTAAGGGTGAGTCTTTCATATGTGGCTATTATGATGTTGCAGTGTGTTCCATCTGTACCTACTTTGTTGAGTGCTTTTATCAAGAATGGAAGCTGTATTTTGTCAGATGTTTTTTCTGAATCTATTGAGATGATCATATAGTTCTTATCCATCTGTTATTAATGTGGCATATCAGATTTATTGATTTGTAAATATCAAACCACCCTTGAAGCCCAGGAATAAATTCCACTTGATTGTGGTGAATAAATCTTTTAAGGTACTGTTGGACTTAATTGCTAGCATCTTGAGAATTTTTGCATCCATGTTCAGCAGGGATATTGACTTGTAATTCTTTTTAGTAGGGTCCTTGTCTGCTTTTGATATATGTATAATGTTGAGTAAAGACAAATCCCAGACTAAATTAAACCTGTGATCCATTCTATAAAAAAGCAATCAATTCTAAATATTTTTCATGCACATACATATACATGCAACTACACTTACACACAAAAAAAGCAGTGGAAAATAGAGTGAGAACATAGATATGTAAGTTATTGGTAAATATCTAGTTATTGTTTTGAGTAGTGGGTTCATGATTGATAATAATATTTAAAATAAATTTTGAAAGATAGGGATATATGGAAAACAATACTGCTAAGTATATTATTGCTATAGTCTGAATGCTTGTGTGCCTCAAAATTCACACATTGGAATCCTAATACCTAATGTGATGATATTAAGAAGTCAGGGACTTTGAGAAATGATTGAGTCATGACGATAGAAGCCTGATTGGAGTTAGTGCTCTTATAAAAGAGCTCCCTGACCCTTTCTACCAAGTGAGGACATGGCAAAAAGGCATCATCTAGGAAGTGGACCCTCACCAAACACTTAATCTTCTGCTGTCTTAATCTTGGACTTCCCATCCTCTATAACTGTGAGACAAAAACTCTGTTGTTCAAAAACCATCTAGTCTGTGGTGTTTTGTTATAGCAACACAGACATATTAAGACACTTATAACAGATAATAATTTTAAAATAATAAACTTTAAATAATAATAGATAAATAAATTGTGGTGTAGTTAAAAGACAGAATACTATTTTTCCATTAAAAAGAAGTGTTTATGTGGCAACACGAATGAATTTCACTAACTGAATATTAAGTGAGAAAAATGTCTCACTTAATCCTCCCAAAAAATCCTCCCCCAAAAATGTCTACTGTAGAATGTATGACTTCTGTATTTATGATGCTGCTCATTTAAAATTTAAAGCAAGTAATAGGCTATTATACATATATATACCATGAGTATATTCAATAAATGTAAAAAAGAAAGTAATGTAAATGATCTTTTTGAAACTAATGAGAGGCTATTTCTTTTGGGATTGAGGGTAGGTAGGCGATAAATGGAACTGAGGCTGTATGTATAGTTGACTCAATTTTATTTATGAAATATTTTTTTCCTTTTATTCCTTAAACTGGAAGTGTGTAGTGCTCGCTTCAGCAGCATATATACTAAACTGGAAGTGTGTATATAGGCATGCGACATCTTCAATAGACAATACTTTGTCGTTAGTTGAAACAGTATTTTTCTGAAATATGTCAGCATATATGTATGAGGGAGAGGCAGATAGACAAAGACAGAAGTTATTAAAAAGTAAATATTCATAATTCCAATTCCAATATGATTCTCAAAATTAATATCAAAGAAAGAAAAAAGTTATGCCAGTAAATGAGATAAAATATTATATATAGTTATAATAGTATAGATTACTTAGTAAGGTAGTTCTGATTTATCAGATATCTCATTTTTATTTAATATTCAGAGTAAATTTATGTGGCAGGTATTTTAATTCTCATTTTATATTTGCAGGATTAGAATTCAGCAAAATAAAGCAATATTCTTCTGCTCTGCAATTCCTGCATTTTCCCATATTATTGCTTCACAGATGTGATGGGTCTATCTAGTGAAGTGGCCATGGGCACGTTGATTTTATGGCTGTGGAAATAATAAGTTTTAATTTCAACCATTAGTATATGAATGAGGAGAGAAGTCAATAAAGGACTTTGGTTTGAAAATAAGATTCTGTTACTTGTTAAGGGAACATTTTTATATAAAAGTGGGGCTAAACTGCTCTGAGAAAAATAAGGCAACAGGCCAATATTACTAGTTTATTTGTATCTCCTAAATTTAGCATTGTATTTTGCACTTTCCCTCTCTTTTGAAGATCTTGTGCAGAGATGAACACAATTAAGCCAAATACTATTTTCTCTACCTCCCCACAGAGAGGTTGCTTAACTTTGGGAAATCTGAAACTACTGATCACAATGTTTCCAAGATACCTAACATGGCTCCCAAAGAGTTGCATGCCTTTGGAAGTTTTTATAGTGGTTAACAAAGAAAGGTTCTCTCCCAGAAAAATGAGTGGACTCCTTTTTGGATACTGTATAAATGCCACTTTAAAGAAGGTGTTTGTTTATTGTTAATGAGAAATTTTGTGGGGTTCTTTTTCAGTGCCTCTAGCAGCAAAAGGTACCTAGGAGCTAAAATACAACTACAGCTGGAATTAACTTCCACTCATTTATCATTGTCACTTCATGAATTAGGAGGCAGCAGACCATTTCTCTTACCTTACTTTAGTTTCTTTTCAGAATAAGGAAAGATTCATAATACTCAAATATGATAGTTTTTTCTTCTAATCTGTTATTTACACAGCAGTTTTGTTCTGTGTCATCCTACAAACTCAAGCTTTTCAAAAGGAAACTAAATTCTGAGTGGTGTTTTTGTATAAATATGTGCATGCACACTAGTAGGACATTGGCAATGACATTAGCTTAACACTTCAATTATATCATCACACAGCTATGGCATTTTTGTTAGGTGCAGTTTAGCTTCTCCAAAACCTGAAACAACTCTCCTTTCCTCTCATTCAATAATCATATTCAAAGTAAGTCCTTTTTAAAAAAAATGCTAAATAAAGATTCCTACTTTCCATATGCACAGCTTTTTAAAGACATGTTAATGGTAACGGATGAGATGATTATGTTTACTGAATTGCCAGTAGGATAGTTGATCACATCCTCATTGGAGGGAAGTTTTTCCTTAAAATGGATTGTGTTCCATCAATTTATTCTCTTTCAAGAGTTACAAGCATTAACCTTTGGAATGACCATTACCCTTTAATTGGCATTCTTATACTATCCAGTGTATCATTAGCCTTTATGGACTGTGTCATTAAAAGTGACAATCATAATTTTTAGAAAATTAGAATACTGTAACAAGTTGGGATCATCTTTTAGCCCCTCAAAAGCCACTAATTAACCATGTGCTTAGATGTGCACATATGTAACCATGCACAAAAGATAAAATGCAGCTTTATTGCAAATTATATTTCACCTGTTTTAAACTATTACAAATAGTTATACACCCACACAATTTATATAGTCACAAGACATAATCATAACTTAACCTTTGACAAGATTTCCAGGGTACTCTGGAATACAGAAATAAAGTCTCTTAAGGCACTTGGGTGGCTCAGTCAGTTAGGCGCCCAACTCTTGGTTTCAACTCAGACCATGATCTCATGATTGTGAGATTGAGCCCCTTATCCAGGTCTTGTGCTGGGCATGGAGTCTGTTTGGACTTTCTCCCTCTCTCTCTCTGTCTTTCTCTCTTTCTCCCTCTCAAAATAAATAAACTTTAAAAAGTTCCTATTAAACAAAAAGGAAATAAATCCTCCTATAAAATGTACTTCAGTGACATCCAGACCTTTGGAATGTTTTAATATAAAACCTGTGATGAGGTTGTGAGACTATACAGGTAGACTTCCTAGATTATTCACCACCTAAAAATCAACTTTTCTAGTGTGTATAGGTGGAATCAGCATTGTAAATTTGATTGAATATATTGTGGTATCTACATATATAGATGTATAAAGATACACACACTAGGATTTTAAGTTTTAAAAATGGGTCATTATAACCCCAGTATAGTGATGGTTATATTATAAGAAAAGATATATTTGTAAACATGCTTAACCAAGAGATACAGAACTTACCACTATTTTTGCAGATTAATTTTCATACTCAATTTAATAGAAGGATTCACAAGTTCAAGTTGAATCAGAAATTTTGCATAAAGCATATCATTTGGCATAAATATTTAACAGGCTTGATATAAATATTTTTAAATAATATGTTTATGTAGTTTTTTAAAAAAATTTAATAACTTTGGCTTAATATCATGTTTTGGTCTCTGACTTCAGGTATAAACCCAGAACAAGCATAACATTCTCTCAAAGAATGAGTTTGCTATGGATTTCATACTGTTGACATTGAAGGATACTTAGTAAATCAGCTCATGGTTGAATGACCTTCCTCTTCTGCTCACTCTTCTAGAAATCATATATTTTTATTAAAAAGATAAACCTGACCCATCATCACTAATTTCAACTCCTGATTAACTTTTCAGTCTTACAGACTTCTTTAAAACTCAGAAAAAGGACAGATTTTTCTCCCTTTTAGAGTTTTTCCAAAGTACAGTAACTCATTCTGACCCAGCTATCTCAAAATAGTGAATAAAGATAAGTCTAGCAAAGATTATTGTTGTTGCATTTCATAATATAATTAAAAATAAAAATACTGTGAAACTCAATTCAAATAAGAAACACTTCACAGAATTCTCTTTATTTAGCATACAGTATTTATATCATAAAATCATTATATTGAAAAAATTAAGACAAAGCTCTGTGAACCTTAATCATTTGGAAATAAGATATTAGGATACTTTTTGCTCCAAGTTACAGATACACTAATATATTTCTGACAAAATGTGTCCAGATATAAAATTACAGATTTTTTAAAAATATTAATTTTTGAGAGAAAGAGAGAAAAAGTACAAGCAGGGAATGAGCAGAGAGAGAGAGGGAGACACAGAATCTGAAGCTGGCTACAAGTTCCGAGCTGTCAGCACAGAGCCCAACACAGGGCTCGAACTCACGAACTGTGAGATCATGACCTGAGCCACAGTTGCTTAACTGACTGAGCCATCTGGACACCCCTGATTTACATATTTTGAACCATCTTTGCATTCAAGGTTCAACCTCACTTGTTGAATTTGATTTGCTAAATTTTACTGAGGATTTTTACATCTATGTTCATCAGGGATATTAGTCTATAGTTTTCTTTGGTGTCTTTTTCTGGCTTTGGTATCAGGGCAATATTGGCCTCATAAAATGAGCTTTAAGTGTTCTCTGCTCTTTGATATTTTGGAATGGTTATAGGAAATGTGGTATATACATACAGTGAAACATCATTTAGCCTTTAAACAGAGGGAAATCCAGCAATATGCAACATGGATGAAACTTGAAAACATGTTAAGTGAAATTAACCAGTCAAGTATTGCATGATTCCATTTATAAGAGATATCTAAAATAGTCAATGTAGAACAAAGAATAAAATGATGATTGGTGTGAGCTGATAGGAGAGGGAAATGGGGAGTTGCTAATCAATGTTTCAGTATTTCAGTTATGCAAGATAAATAAGTTCTAGAGAGCTGATGTACATCATTCCTATAGATAACAGTGCAGTATTATACACGTTTTAAGCTGTTAAAAGCATAAATTTAGTGTTTTAATACAATAACAAAAAGTTTATTTGTGCCACTTTGGATTTATAAGAAAATATATTTATATGAAAATAAATATTTTCATTTCTATTCTAGTCTATGTATGTGTCTATATACATTTTTTATACATAATTATTAAAGTGCAATTTGGTGAACATTTTTTTAAAAGAACATCTCTAATTAGTGTTCAAGCAGCAAAGCATTCATTAAATGAGACCCACAATGCTCTTGTCATCTATAAAACATAAAGAAGTTTCCATACTCTGCAAATTTTGCCATAGTTGAATATTTGTGCTGAGTTTGTGTTCACTGACAATATTATACAGGGACAGCATAAAGGACATGCAGAAAACAGGTTGGAAAGACTCTTGACTCCATAATGAGAAGATAAATAGCAAAGATATTCAGCAATATGGAACAAATGTTTGAAAGTAGCATACTCTTTTCAGTCCGTTATTCTACCTTGGAAATTTTACCAATGATAAATTCACATAAGAAAAATAATGTGTATACTTAAAAGTGTTATCAGAGTATTGGGGTTTTTTGCAATACCAATTATGGGAAACTATGTAAATTGATAGAAATGAAAAGCTTTAGACATTAACTCAGAAGAATATTACTGTATTAAATACACAAATTTTCCTTCAGTTGGGCACACTTTTAAAAAAAATTATTTGGCAGAAAGCCAACAACAGGTGTAAACCAGGACTGAACTAAGCAAACCAAAATATATGATTACCCTAAATATTATGTATCTTTAAAAATTATATTAAAAAGTAATAATTGGCTTGGGGAGGCATTTATGTTGTAATACTAACTATATAAATAGTAAATTCAGAATGATCACAAATATATACATTAAAATGGCACTCTATCATAGTATCTTTATAGTAAAAATATGAGTGACTATTTTTCTTTTCCAATATTCTGCATTTTATAAGTTTTACATACTGAATATGCATTAATTTTATTAAAAACACATAGCAAACATGATAGCCTTAAAATCTCCATAAGAATTCAATAAAGAATTAGGGTGATTTGTTCAGAATTTTCAGACAAAATTTATAGTAAGCTATAGAGGAAATAGAGAATAGCATAAAGAATATATATATTGTCTTTTTCCAAGTTATGTAATTCAGAATTACCCCAAATATTTAACAGCTTAGAACACTGAAGAATTGACATTAAGTCACATTTCAGAACCATTAAAAAAATCAGCAATTGTTCTACACATGACCTACAAATAGGTAAAACAGATTACAGTTTTATTCTAAGGTATGAACAGTTTCTAGAGAATTCCTTGAAAGACTATTAGTTTTAGTCCAGTTGCAAATTTACTTTTATTATTTCACTACATTGCTTAGTTGCATGCCATCTTTTAATGATAATTCACTGATAATTACATATTATAATTAATTTTGGAAAAAAATCACATTTCTTCAGACTGTAGTTTGTATAAGTGAATGAGGAGGGTTCATCTAATTGAATTTTTCAAATTATCACCTGCCATAAAGAAACTTAACAGCGAAAGAGTGGAGAGCAAATATCTCAAAAAGAGAGGAAATATGCCACCTAATTTTCAATGTGTGTAGCTGCAGTTTTTATAGGTTTAGGATATTTTACTTCAGTTACATTTGAACATCATAAAAATTATTTAAAATATTTTTAAAGGACAAAGGGCTTCTCAGTAACAATACAAGCTACTTCAAAATTTAAGTTACAACTCTCTTATCTAAGACTCAGTTATTAACATTAATGGGGCCTAATTAACTTTAAGATCAGATTAGCTAATTCACAATCTTAAAAACTTGATCAGGATTTTCAGAAGTTGTATTTCTAGAAAACACAGTCATGATTCCTTGAAATAATAACTAGAGTCAAAATCCAATCTGCCTCTACAGCAGTCTTTAGGAATATCTCCCTTCTATAATTAGCAAGCATGAGAGAAGAAATTATTACAAAATCTCTAGAAAGACAAAAGTATATAACTAATAGTTACTGGATACCTGTTATTTCAGGCATAAAATTGTAATGAATGGTTTTAATTCACTATTATTCTTTCTGTAATCTGTAATCCTTTCTGTAATCTTCCCCTTTTGAAGTTGAGTATATAGAGTCAGAATGATGAAGTATATCGTCCAAGATGCACTCTTTTTTTTTTTTTAATGTTTTATTTATTTTTGAGAGAGAGAGAGAGAGCATGAGAAGGAGAGGGGTCAGGGAGAGAAGGAGATACAGAATCGGAAGCAGACTCTAGGCTCTGATCTAGCTGTCATCACAGAGCCCACGCGGGGCTCAAACCCATGAACCATGTGATCATGACCTGAGCCAAAGTCAGACGCTTAACCGACTGAGCCACCCAGGTGCCCATAAGATGCACTCTTTTTTTTTTTTTTTTTTTTTAATTTCTAGGAGAGAGACAGCATGAGTAGGGGAGGGTCAGAGAGAAAGGAGTCACAGACTCTGAACAGGCTCCAGGCTCCGAGCTGGCAGTCAGCACAGAGCCCGACGCGGGGCTCGAACCCACGAACCGTGAGATCATGACCTAAGCGAAAGTCGGACGCTTAACCAACTAAGCCACCCAGACGCCCCAAGATGCACTCTTAATAAGATACCTGAGGCAAGCCCACAATTGTTCAAATTCACACTTAGTAATATTTTTATTCCATTACTTTCATAGAAATTTTATTGTTGTTGCAGTTCCCAACATAGATTGGATTTTCTATTCTCATTTAATGTACTACTCTCTATATACTTTAGAAAATATTTAGAGAAAAAATAACACACTTATCTCTATTATTTATGCAACTTAAACATCCCCAGAAGCTAATAATTAGTTCCTTTAAAATAATTCTACTAAATAGAACTAAATAAATAGAAAGAAGAGAAAATTCTCTGGATATAATATTGATTCTAGTACTTGTGACCTCCTCCACTCTATTATAAAGCATATTGTGTATATTATATCATTTACAGTTAATATTGTCATTTGATTTGAGCAACTTTACAACTTTATTCCAAATGTACCATCATGTTGCTTGATTAAAAGATATAAACAAGAAGATCTACCCTTTCTATACTAATTTCTTATATACAATTCAATAACACAGAACATGCCTATCAAAAAGAATTGCAGCTGATGTTTCAGTTTTTTCCCCCATAGCTTGAAAACTATGGCATGTTTCTTTGTAATGAATTCACTTGCCTCTCTCAGACTTCTTTTCCTCTGCAACAGTCCAATGAGTCTTTATCTATTGCTCCAGACAGCCATCTTCCCAAATCACCTAGAGATGTGAGTGATAACCCTATCACTTACTAGACAGAAACATCAAAATTCTGGCCACCATTCACCAAGATAGCTTTTTCTTATCTGAAGCTATCCATTTATAATGTGTAAGGACAGAGCTTGCTTTCAGTAATGCAGCTGGTTATAGCAACTAAGAATAGCACAGGCTTCCTTCCAGATGATGTAGAGTAACTCACCTTCATCAAAATCAACTAGAACTGGATGCTTGACTCCTGAAGGACAATTGAAAAAAGTGTGTATTGAGTATAAATTGCACAGAAAGACTGAGTCAAGTAGCTATTTGAAGTATATTTTGTAGCCACATCTCTAAATAGGTATGATGTGGCATCTACAAATAGTTTAGCCAGTTTATAATTTTATTGTTTAATAATGCAAGTAATTTTGCATTTTTTGTCACTTGGTCAAAAACACTAGGAATAAGTATATAAAATTAGGGAATAAATTAAATATATTTGAGCAAAACTTCAATTTTAATGCAGTGAAATAATTAAATATGTACTGTCTCATGCTATTTCTGTCAAATAACATACCTCTTAAAATTGGATTTTTCATCTTCACATTACCTAGTGTTATATAAGTAGTTATGAGACCGTCCATAATATAAACTAATCCCTAATAAGCCATCATGATACAAAGCTCACTTTGATGATTAAGATAAAAGAGATTATTCTCTTAGCACTTATTTTTATTATTTAATATAAAATGATTATTTTAAGTAAAATATAAAATATCCATAAAAATTGATATATTCTCTTTTCTCAAACATTTGTCTCTCTCACGTATTCAGATGTTTAAAATAAATACACAAAGAACATTTTATTGTTAAAAACAAAAAACAACAATAGAACAGATTAACACTATGCTTCTGGAGTCCTTGCATCATTATCTCATTCAGAATCCCACTAGGCAAGCAAAACTGAGTGATGATCCATGAACAAATGAACAGCATCTGGGAAGCAATAATATACATGTAGTTGCATAAAGACTTTGGTTTGAGTTGCATTTTCAACATCTACTATTTTACGTCATTTGTGTATTTATGGTCTAAATTTCCTCTTCTCAGCCATTGTAAACTGGCAATGATCACTCGCTTCAATTAAATCCAGTAACTAAATCATAAGACATATAGCTATGTAATCATTTAACCCCCAAAAGGAAGAACAAGTGTCTCAGAAAGTCTTTTTTGACAATAAGGAAATTATTCTTTAAAGTATTAGGAATTCATTAATAACAAAACCATGCTTTTGTAGCAGTATTATTAAATCATTAGCATTTGATATTTTAATTGTTTTAAAGATACTAATGAGTTTTACTAATAACTCAAGAATATGATGTATAGTAGAAAAAATATAGTCGGCTTATTCAGGGATAAACATTTGTTTTCTTAGGTTATTTATATCATTTTTCATTATATCATGTTTCAGAGGTAAAACATGAGGATAGTTCTCTTCTTGTTCATCATTTAGTGACCCTCCTCTTTGAGGGCACATTTTATATTAATTTTATATTTATATGTTGTAAAAGATATTTAGCAACTAAACCATTTTTCTTTTTGTTTCTAAGAAAGTTGAAGAATGATTTTAAATACATATATGTCCCAGGGGAAAATTATTGCCTACATTCTGGGCCTCCCTCTTTCCTATAAATGGTGCCAAAGGACATTATCTCCTTGCCAAAGATCTAGAAGCTACCTTTTATTTTCAGCTCTAATGGTCTTATCTGGATCCTCATCCCAGGAGCATTAGCCAGCAGAGACCCCATGCTGTGATTCATGCTGTTTAATGCCAAGTTGATGGCTAATAAAGTTATCATAATCCATAATTTAATTATAGATGATAGTCTCTGCTCTGATTGTAACACTGAAATTGTGGCTTCATTTACACTTCTGGGACACTTCACAAATGATTTGGGCTGATCTTTGATACAGGGTCAAGGGTGGAGAAATTTTTCAGATAATTGCGTTTTATACTACTTGTAAGAACATTCTACATTCAAATTGGATTTACTTTGAGTTGACATATGTCTACTTTCTATGGTAAGTGTAAATTTTAATAAGGATTTGTATAGGTATTTCCTTTTGTCATAGATACTTAGGGTGGACTTATCATCTCATTTGAATGTAAAAACTGCTTCTTGTTACTGTTACAAGCTTCATCAACAGAAACTAAGTATCTTGTTTTCCTAGGGAAATTAGAAGAAATGCGTATTTGGACATAGATTTTATTTTCCTAGATTGTACTCTTTTCATTCAAATTTCATATCAATTCATGAATTTGCTGAGGCTGTTCACTTAAGTAGGCATAGTGCCCTTCTCCTTTCTTGTCTTCAAATGGTATCCAATTCTATCCCTTCTCCATGAAGCTTTTTCTGGAAAAAAACTATAGTAAACACCGAGTTTACATGTAGTGTGTACTAGTACTTACTAGCTTTTACACATTCACTAAACCTTTCTGATTTTCTCTAAATTCTCACAATGATGGCAATTAAGCATCTCTTAAGAACACTTGATAAGCAAAATAATACTCAGACATATCTAGCAACCTTCCAGGAGGACTTAATCAAAATACTATGACATAAATGGATTTAAAAATGAAGTAGCTGGGTGATGGTTTTAATTCTTTATTTTTGTATGTGAATATATATATGGAAGTGGTTTCAATATATACATTTATAATAGAAATTATATGACAAATACTTTGTAGTATACATACTCTTACTTTCAGAGCTAAGATTAGTGTTTTGGAAACTCTTTAGAAACTTGAATTAGACAGGTAAATCAGTTGACTATGGGAAGCAAGAGTATATAGGGAATATGATTACCTTCAAGTATTTTAAAGAGTATACTAAGTCTCATATATGAATAAAAGATTTGGGTCTTTTGTGATCTCATATATCAATGTTGAACATGTAACCACAGAATTTATGAAAGTTGGGTATAAAATCTTTTGATTAGATTGCAGTAGACAAAGATATATAAGCCTACAGATAGTACCATCGTGATATAGAGGAATATTTATAGAAAAATAAAGTTATGTATTTCCACACAGAGCACTTTCTATAGAAAAAACATAGGTCACTCTACATTAATATATATTAAAAAAAAAAGTCAGATGTTGCCATTGGTGATTCCAAGGCTGAAAATAGTTTTCTCTCTGTTTTTGTTTATTTATTTTTAAGAGAGAGAGAGGCAGAGTGTGAGTGGAGGAGGGGCAGAGAGAGAGGGAGACACAGAACTAGAAGAGGGCTCCAGGCTCAATGCTGTCAGCATAGACCCTGACATGGGCTTGAACTCACAAACCATTAGATCATGACCTGAGCCAAAGTCGGTTGCTTAACCACTGAGCCACCCGTGTGCTCCTGTTTTCTCTTTTACTGACATACAGACATTACTTATATTACTTGTATTAGTTTATTCAAGTTAAAAGAGTAACAGACACATGTAATACTTATACAAAAGGCCAGCAGTTATTATAGTTATACATAAATTCTCATTTCTATTAGCACACATTTTAAGTTACCACACTAAAATTTTATGTACGTATAGGCATGTTCTCTTTTAACTTACATTTAAAGACCACTATAGCATGCCTCAGGCAAGTTCAAAGAAGACTAGAAGAAAATAAAATGGAAATAAAGAAAATAGAAGTCACAAAATGAGAGAATATTAATGTTCTCTTTGTTTTATTTTTAGATTATTGGCCTTGAGGTATTGTATGGAGCAATAATTCAGTTGTAAAGAAAGAGTACCTGGGAGAGGGCCATGGTTGCTGGCAGGGGTATCTGAGATGAAGCAAAGTTCTCCCCCACAACTCCAACTCCAGGGATGAATGCATTAGGACTAGGAACCTTGGGCCATCTCCACTTACGATAGGAAGAGGGGAGTGGGGAAAGGGTTGAGAATTTTTAAAAGAAGGAGTTGTTGTGACACCTGGGTGGCTCAGTTGGTTAAGCATATGGTTTTTAACTTTGGTTCAGGTCGTGATCATGGTTTGTGTGTTAGAGACCTGCATGGGTCTCTGAGCTAGAAGTGGAGATCCTGCTTGGGAGTCTCTCTCTCTGCCCTTCCCCTACTCATGTGCTTTGTCTCTCTCAAAATAAATAAACTTTAATTAAGAAGAAGAAAAGAAGAGTACCTAGAGAATGTCTGGAGGAAATCCTAAACACCTTCTTACATGGAGTATTCCCAGTTTATGTCTGAATATAGAATTTCCCACTCTAGTATTATTCCTGGCTACATTGTATTACCTAAAACAGATTGTGCACACATCATTAAAATGAAACCAAAATATGATTAGCTGTGTTTAAATTTTAGATATAGTTTATGGTGAATGTTTATAGATAATTTTAAAACAAATACTTGTTTCATGAATGCTCTTTTGCCTTAAAATATTTAAATAACTTTTGGAGAAGTCCTCAGAACTTACCTATCACAGTAATTATAAATTAAATTTATTTTATTATGTTTTTATTTATATTCCAGTTATACTCCATGTAACTCAAATAATTAAAAAAATAAGGTTTACATCCTAAAGGAAACTGATGTATATATGCAAGTAATCTCTTTATATTTATAATTCCATATTCAAAATATAATGTATGTTAAAATATTGTTAAAATAAACTTAGGGGAATGTTAAATAAATAAATTGATACTTAGTTCATCATAAAAATATTATTTCACATACTATCTGGAGAAAAATTCTATAAACTAAGATGAAACTTGTAAGAACATTAATTAGTAGATTAATTAATATTAGAATATCAATTAATAGTTGTATACATCTATGAAGATAGATAGCACACACTTTCCACAAAAAACTCTAGAAAAAAATTAAGTAAATTTTATTTTAAAATTAGTTAGAATTGCAAGTGCAGACTAGTTTTAACACATAACCACTTTGTTTAAGAATCATCCACATTTTTATAAACCTAAGTTGTAGACATGTATTAAGCATATAGTATTTTAATGATTTATAACTTCTATTTAATGTTTATCTTCCTCTAAGTGTTTGAGGAAATGAGTAGATAATTTTATCCATTAAGTGTTGTACATTGATTTATAATATAAATTTAAAAGCTAAAAAGATAAATTTTATAGCAATATACCAAACATGGTTATAGTACAGATTACCAACTTGAAGCTAAAAAATAATTTTCTAAAAGCTTAATCATAAATATCAAGGATATCAAGGCTAAAATTTCAAAATGTTCAGCAGTGTTTCTTTTCCTCATATCTGAAGCATTTTCATATTTTCTAGTTACAATTTATGGTTTCTCTCTCTTTTCATTTTAGGCAGGTAGGATGCTTTCTCCAGTTTCAATAAAATAAGCAGTTGATTTTCTTCCTAAGGAAAATAATGGTATCGGCCAAATATTTCAAATATTGAAAACTCAAAGGTGTGTGGAATACCCTTTCTTCTTTTTTGTGGCACAGCTATTACAGGAAAACCTCAATGCCATACATATTAAAATTTACTCATTCTTTCTTTAAATAAGGAGACCAAACTCTGCTCACTTTTGAGTGATGTTCTCTTCCTAAATATAAACATATTTTAAACTTTATATACTGTAAGCTGTGAGCTAAATTAGAGTGATTATCACCAACAACATACATATTGGTGCAAATGAGGAAAATAAATTAATACATAAAATTAATATATATAAACACACATAATTTGGAAAGAAATAGAAGAAAATATGAAAAGTTATTTCACTTTTTATTTTATTAGCTGGTCACAAGGCTGGTGTGGAACATATAGCTACCTTTCTCCAGTATTTATTTGGGTTTTTTTACCCTTGGGATGACCTAAGATGCTGGATTTTTTTCTTTCTATTTTCAAACTATCTGAAATCGTGGGATTTCTGTAATCTTCCTTTTATACTGACCAGTTAATATAACAGTACTAGAAAGGACTCCAGAGAATATCCTGAATACTTCACACAACTTCCCTGAGAGTTTATATAATAGAATTCTAATATCTACTCAAATTAAGTCTCAGTCACAATGATCAAAAAGTTACTGTTTCTCCAGTGAATGAGGAATTCTATCCACAGGGTGGTGGCTGCCTCAATTTTAAATTCCATAAAATTATATTTTATAATTAGGTCTCCAGGTGGAGGCATTTCTTCCTTAGGCTCTAAGTCCTGAAAACTAGCAGATTCTTGGGTTAAGATGACCAAGACAAAATTTTGTAACTGAGCCAGATGCATTCTCAATTTTTCTTTGATTCTCTTTGCAAGACATTTTGGCCACAGGAAGAAAGAGTATATGTGGTTTCTGGTTCAAAAAATAATACCATGTTCTTGGGGCACCTGGGTGGCTCAGTTGGTTAAGTGGCCGACATCAGCTCAGGTCATGATCTCACGGTTTGTGGGTTCGAGCCCCACGTAGGGCTCTGGGCTCTGTGCTGACAGCTAGCTCAGAGCCTGGAGACTGCCTCAGATTCTGTGTCCCCCTCTCTCTCTGATCCTCCCCTGCTCATGCTGTTTCTCTCTCTCTCTCTCTTAGAAATAATTTTTTTAAAAAACCACCAAAAAACAATACCATATTCTGTAACCTAAAACGTGTAAGGTTTTTATGTCCCCAGCTGGCAATTAACAGAATCTTCAAAAACCTACTCACAGTCAGTAAATCAAAATGTTTGTCAGTAATATGGAATATGATAAAACCAGTAAATCCAGTATGTCTTGGTACATACTCCATTACTTTGTTTACTGCAGAATTAAAAACAATATTTTTATGCAGAATTCCAAGAAGATGAATGCAGTATAATGTAAGTCATAGAATGATGTGAAAGAACATGGCTTATTGAGAAGATAAATCGGTTTCTAGAATTTGTATCTCTGATACCGAGGAAAAACCATTGCCTTCAATCTGTGATTTGTGACACACTTACACCTATAGAGACAAGGGATATCTAATAAAGACAAGGGATAAATTACAGCTACTAATCAGTTGAGTATTCAAGTTTGGGCCATAGCCTTGCTATGAGAAATGTCTGTTGTTGCAGCTATGCACCATCCCAGTCCCATGGTTCATTAGCCATTTGGTTCATCAACCTGTTGAGTAAGTACATGTGTGGCTGAGGAAGAAGGCTGATTAGAGTCTACTGGGAGGTCACAATGTCCACCTGAATATCCAAAACCTTTTTAGTGGGTATCGGGTGGTACCATTCATAGTAATACATATTATCAAACTTTGGTTTTGTTCTGAGAAGCCCATTTACATAACTTTGTTTAGCTGTCCTCATTACAATCTTTCCGTCTTGCTTTTACCAAATTTCTGACCACCAAATGAGTCATAACTTCTGTATAAAGTAATTATATTTTTACATAGATACAATTGTCTACAATATTAGTGTATTTATTCACTTTAGACAGCAATATTTTTTAAAAATGTGTCCTCTTTTTTTATATATATATTTTTATTTCTGAGAGAGAGACAGCTTGAGCAGGGGAGGGTCAGAGAGAGGGGGGGACACAGAATCTGAAACAGGCTCCAGGCTCTGAGCTAGCTCTCAGCACAGAGCCCGACACCGGGCTCGAGCCCACGAACTGTGAGATCATGACCTGAGCTGAAGTCGGACACTTAACCGACTGAGCCACTCAAGTGCCCCTAGACAGTAATATTTTTAAATCTATATTCTAAAACATCTCTTTCTCTAGAATATGCATTAATCATTTTCTTCCATTTGTGCTTAAAGATTTGAAGTTTCATTATCTATCTTATTTTATTTGTCAGTTGTATTTTCTTTTAAATTAATTTTCTTATTAATTTTTAATGTTTTACTTAATAAAATTCAAAACAACTACTTTAAGTTTATTCAGATTGCAGACCTTTCATGATTATTATTACTTTTTCCAATTTGGAATTATTATATACTCTTCCTTTTAGCAGGGTTTTTTTTTTTGTTTGTTTGTTTTTTTTTTTGGTGATCCACGTGGTAGTTTTCCTATTACCTTAAGCGCTGATGATCAAATAATAATCTTGGTGCACTT